>CAUJRU010002502.1:0-74596 GCA_963277665.1 Viscum album
TACACTAAAAGTAATAGAAAACCCAAAAAACCACACACCACACTCTATTTTGTAGTGGGGTAACAACATCGAAACCATATGGATATTTGTAGAATCAAAAATATTCACAGGCGCCCCCTACTCCACGGTCTAGAGCTCCACACCGTAGTGGAACTTCATTGTGTACAACCACAATATAAATACCACAACTACTCCAAAATTGGGAGTATATCCAAAAAACATCATCTAGGGTCCCTATTATTCAACGAGTTCCTCTACACTATAGGACTCCTCTAACCTAGATTTTTGCATCTAAAACATATCCTCTTCTCTCAAAATCCACGAGATCTCCTCTAGACACGTCCACCACCATAATTCCCACAAATTAACTGACCAGAAGGTTCAGAACATAATAATATTTTTATTGATACATAGAGAGGTTTATAGTGATTTATTTTGATAATAACTAGGATATTTATTTAATGATATATCCCTTAGAACATTCTTTATTTAAACAAACTAATATTCATTAATATGTTATTAATGATAAATTGAAATAAAGAGTGATCAATAGAGATTATTTTTACACAAATTATTAACTGACATACATCAATACAAAATTGTTGTCCATACTAAAATTGGAATGAAATTTTTGATACCATAATATTTAACCACCTCTTTTATCATGAGAAGAATGGGTTATCCCTACTTACCATTTTTTAAAGTGAAAAATAGAGCACATTTTTTATAAAAATTTTCACTTTTAGTTTATTGTCAATGTGGAAAACATGTCTCTAAGTAAAATTTTACCATTTTATTTAAGAGTTATATCTTTTGATATTTAAGATATCATTAGAGAAATGTGAAGAACCATTAATGATTGATCATATCAAAAAATGGAGTATATATGTAATGAATTATCATATCATGGGTGTAAATTCCTTTGAGGTTAAGTATATTGACCAAGACATAACATACATGTATATTATTTCATTTTTTTTGAATATTCATCACATTACGAAAGTAAATTCATGTGGAACATAATAGTTTAGTGTCTTTGAAATCATAAAAAACAATCTATATCTTGATTAATGATATTCATTATTTCCCACAAAAATCATCCAATTAAATACTCCTATTGAAGACCTTTATTCATAACCTAGGGGATGAAAATATAAGGAAGGGTAAGCTTAGATGGTCGGTAAGGGTAAATAAATGAGACATGTCAAAATAACATGAGTATAAGGGTATGAGAACATGAGAATAACTCATAAAGATTAATCCCTCTATACTAAAGATCATAATATCAAGTCATTTAATAAGTAGTAAGAGTTTATAAGACTTTAATCATAAGATAATCATAGAAAACTAGTAATGAGAACATAAAATAAGAATAAGACATATTCTTCTGGCATACACAACATCTTATAACATTTTTAATATGTGTAAAAAGAAACACATTCTCTCCTTTACGAAAAGGACAAGAAATCATACCCACATATAAACTTATGGACATACAATCATGTACATTCATAACATTATGCACATAAAATTAGTATCATTTATAACATTGTGAACATGTAATCATGTTTATGCATAACATTGTGAACATGTAATTTGGTTCACATATAACACTATGAACATGACATCACCTCCACACATAAACATATATATATGAAACCGAGTCTATGAATAATGTTATGAAAATGTAATTAGGTCCATTCCTAACATTGTGGCACATGAAATAAAGGTCACTCATAACTTTGTGAACATGTAATCAGGTCCATGGAAAAACATATAGACATGTAACTGAGTCTATGTATAACATTATGAACATGTAATCTGGTTCTTCAATTACATTTCAAACATGTAATAATGTACCATCTAAATATTGTGAACATGTAATTAGTTTCAAACATAATATATATACTAAAGATTCATCCATTTTTATCCAATTCATTGGAGGAAGATATACATCCCACCATTACATAATTATACATTACATATACATTATTCAAATCACAACCCATGAAATGAAATGCGTATTGTAAAAATTTAAACCTATCATAACCTTTTGGGAATATATAGGTTTCATAATCATTTATTAATATAATAACCCTAGATATGAAGTGGGTCTGATAATCATATTAATATGGTAAATCCTATAGAAGAGAAATGAGTTTCATAAACAAATTTTCATCTTAAACATAAACCATCCTAAAAAAGAATAATAATGGTGACCTTGGATCAAATCGCCAGTAAAGAATAAAATATATAAAATGATTTTAGATTATATATATAATTATTTTGAAAGATCATATAAAACAATTCTTGAGAAAAATATCTTCTCCTTTTTGATTTTTTTGGAAACAAAGAACATTTTTGAAAAAAAAGTTCTTTGCAAATTACATTGAAAACTTATAACGGGCGCTTTGAAAACTATTTTAAACAATTTTTAAAACAGAAAAAAAAATTAAAATAATTTTCCTAGAAAATTATTTTAAAATAAAATATAATAATATTTTGGAAAACATTCTTTGAAAACACTATTTTTGAATTAAATAGATTCTCCACAAAAGAGAGTTATAAGGTCAAATTTTAATAAAATTGTTTTCCCAATTATCATAAGTACCAAAAAATTGAAAAATTGTACCATTACATGGAAATAAAATGAGTAACTAGAGGAGAAAACTACTCATGATAATTCATTATATAAGGATCATTATATTTAATCTCTAAATGCATAATCATAAAGAATTCCCAAAAATGATGATATTGTCACAATTTAATCTTACCACTTTGGTAACATTGAAACAAAATAACCATGAAATGATAACATTAAATAAAGAATAAAATATCCTGAAATGAAGGATATTAATGACATTAAATTAAAATGGATTTATATACATCTTATAAAATAATATAGGTGCATAACATTAGATGTGTCTCAAATAAGGAAAATTGAGACAAAGATTACCTTACTGATTTGGTAATTGTTGAAAAATAAACCCCATGAAAGAGATATAATCAAATGGATATGTAAATAACAATATAATTAATGATAATAAAAATATAATACATTCATATTAAGTATAAAAACTACACAAAAGAAATTAGTGGTGAATATGATATAAGTCTCACATAAATAAAAGTGAGACGAGAAATCCTATTACCCTTAACTATATACTTGATTCACACACATTCAATTATCCTATATAATAATTATAAAAATACAATTTAATTATATATAATATCATATTTTATTGTATAATGACTTTATATTACCCATTTATTACAAATATCATGTTAAAGTTACATTTTATGTAATATTATCTTTGGTTTTTGTATATGTTTTGACTTTTCTAGTATTTTTCATTGATAATGATTCAATTATATCCAGAATATAAAAAATTATATATATATTATATATATTCAGTATATATATTTTTATAATAATATATAAAATATATAAATAGAAAATGACATACATTGTTCATGGAGATGGTAGGTCATACGTACGTATGAATGCTATTTTTGTTTTTATATCATATTGAATGAAAGAAATTAAATGAAATACATATATACATATATTTAAATATTTTATAATTAAAATATAATTTTTTTGTCATATATGTTAAATATTTTTATTAAACTAATCCTTAATACATTACATGTAATGTGTGAAAAAATCACATCACTTTGAGGGTGGTAGTCTACATGTCCAAAAAATCATGTTATCGTACTCTCATAAAATGGAAAGATTGATGGTATATGTTATATAATAATTTAAGAAGAATAAATAAGTAAAAATATAATAAATATCTTATAAGAAACAATAATTCCATCATTATTACCAACCTTGAATGGTGGTAATAAATAATTAACAACATCGATTCATGAGGCATTAGTCTTCCATACATATAAATGATGATTGTGTATCCCATTTGATGGAAGCATGTGATGATATAGGTAATAATATTACAAAAAACTAATATTAGTATATTTAGGATACTGATGTTATCATATAATCTAGATATAATAATAATTTAATAGGGTGTAGAAGGAAACAAAACAGAAATTAATATTGATGATTGTTACCTATTCTTTAGGAAACTCCTTTTGGTTTTCATCAAGGGGATTCATTGGTTATATTTTTTGCCAAATATATAATTTTAGGATGTGGGGAGGGATGTTTTAATCTAATTTTGGTAGGTTTCATACAATAAAAAGTGATTGAAATGTGAAAATATGGGAGTGGGGTGAGTCCCCATCTATATTGGAGGAGGAGTGACATTCTTGAAAATAAAAAACGATAAACACTGTTCAGAGATCTTTGTTACATAATGTGCCTAAAATAATGGTAAATTTTATATAAAAAGGTTTTATGGTCAGAATATTGCTATAAAATGTAATTTCGACTTGTTTCTTGGTTATTTTCCTCATAAGAATAATGTTTAACCACTAAGTAAACTCATTTTTACATTAATAGTTGTAATTAACATTAATTTCTTTCAATAATATTTATGGTAAGGAATATGTTGAACTTATTATAAGTTATAAATTATGATTATTAGAAATGTAAATTTCATTATTACCAATATATAAACACATAATTGGAAGAAATTAATTTAAAATTAATCACATAGATGGGAAGAAATAATGATGTTTTAAAGTGAAAATGATCAAAAGGTTGAAATGTTTTTATATAAAATTTCATTGGAAAATTGATTCTAATAAACTAAATTGGATTAATATAGTTATAGTTTACCTAGATATATTTTAAAACTAAATTAAAATAAAAAATCACCATATATCTAAATTAGATGACAAGATAGTTTTCAATTAAAATTCTGTATTTTCGCTATTCATCAAAAAATGAAACTCTTTAGAAAATTTATAAAAACCCATCCAAATTATATTTTGATATAATTATATAAAAATTGATTATTATTTAAAAAAATTATAATAGCATAAAAAATTGTTTTTCAAATAAGTATTTTATTAAAAGACTGAAAAAATACCTTAAAAAATATGACTTTTTACGACTAAAATGGGATTCATTATTATTTTATTCCTACTAATCATATTGTATGAATGTAAAAATATATGGTAGAATTTATAATATATAAAATTTAATTATTATTTTTTACTAATAGTTATTAATTTCATTTTTTAAGATAAAACAACTTTATGGGAATGAAAATAGTTATTTCATAAAAACACATCCTTTATATTCAATTTATTTTTATTTAATTTATAAATAATTGATAACAAAATAATGAATTTTCAAAAAATGTGTAAAATACAGTTTCATAATTAGTTATTATTTTTTATATTTAACATTATAATGGATTGGTTATAACTTTATCAATATTTATTAATAATATTAATAATATGTTATAGTTCAGTAAAACTAGTTCTTATGTGTAGCTGAAGCTATCAAAGTAATAAAACACTGTGTGGAACACAAGCCCAAAATATTGATACTTATTTTGAAATATAATCTATCTATTTAGTGTAGTGAAATACAAAATAGGTGTTTCATATAACAGAATATAGACATTGTTTATTCGTATCACACAAACTATATTCTATGTTATGTGAAATAAAAAATATCAAAATGTTTTAATTAATTAGAATAAAATATTTCACAAAAATAGTAGGGTGTTACATTTCCCCCAATTAAAATTAATTTCTCACACCAAATTCATATGGGTAATCAATGATTTAATACATCAAAGTTTCTTTCATGGAAACTGACATCATAAAAATTATAACTAATACTTCCTTTAAAAAGGGATAGGTAGAACCATATTGGTTACCTAAAGTAACTCATAACAAGGATTAAACTTAGGAGAACATAGGTGGCAAGTTATGATTAGACGTATAAGAAAAGAATAAATAATTATAGATCATGATTGAGTTCATTGATCAGAAGAAATTGAGTGACCAATGAAATGATATGGGAATAAAAACGATAAATCAGTGATGATCTATAAGACCATCAGGTCAAAAAAATGGAATTAAGATAATTCTACTTCAATATCATTTTCCGAGATTTGAGTAATTATTTTTACTATCTGAAAATATAAGGAAACATACTTACATTATTTTATTCATTTTTATTTCAAAAATATCACCCTATAGTGGTTCCTCGATCGATTTCCACATCATCTCTTACACTAATAAATTAAGCTCAATTTTTCAAGTCTGAAGCACTGATAGATCACGAGAATGATAATTACATTAATATTTATTTTGTAAACATTATAGTAAAATGGTTTACCCATGTTATCTAATATGAATAAATACTCATATGGAAATATAATACCTTGATCTCTAAAACCATATCCAATGTTCAACTTAAACCATTCCATAAATGGTTAACATTGTAACCCTTTTAAAATTTGAAAACAAAAAAACATTATAAATAAGGTTACTAAAATTTTAAAAATGGACAAAACATTGATCCCAAATATATCATAAAGTAGATGTTGTTATTTTCATTCCAAACATGTTAATACATTCATCATGTACACTCTTGAAACAAAGTAATAACCTAAATTACCATAAATTATTATTGAAAGCTATGAATTATTCCTTATACCAATGATTGTTGCGTATTTTCCTTAAATAAAAAATTTCTTTCAAAATCATCAATGATATCATAAAGCACTTTTTTTTAAAAAAAATCCTTCATTAGTTATGAGGTTATAAATATGATCTAATTTACTTTATCCATATCATCATATCTTTATCCATGTAAATATATGTTTCTAATCATCAGGAACTTATTATGGGTTATATTACCTTGATCAAAATACCACCATTCCATTAAATATTTGTTCAATGTCAGCCACACCATTCAATATATCCTCTTAAATCCTTAATAAAATACATCGACTATAAATATGTGTATATTTCATGATTTTTATAACATAATATTTGAATTCCAAAACATAAATACATTATTTATCCTACTTCTCAAACAATTGATAAAATAACATTATATTATTCCTTATTTCCTCTTTCCTAAAATATGAAAGCATAATCATATATTAAAATCAATAAAACTCAATTTAACCATGAAAATAAATAATACTATTAGTTCAAAAATACCTTCCATATCTTAATCATGGTCTCTTCATCATCATCAAAAAGACCATTACTCTAACATCCATGATGATTTTGTTTATGTGTGATCTCCCTAACACATTGATTTGCATAATGCCAAAAAATTCTATACTTAAAAAAATTCAAATGTCAATAATACCATTATTTTAATCGATTTAATTAACAAAACTTTTAATTTTTCCTTAGAAATTACATAATTTATGGCCTTCTTCACCACACATAATACACATTTTTATTGATTTCATACATTTCTAGGAGTGACCTTCCCACATTTTTGATATATAGGAAACTCATTCTTCATTACTCCATGGTTACCATCACCCGATCTATTATAGAACTCTTTCCTTGTTTTCATTGGTGATTCTGAGAGTTGGTTGTGGTACACATTATTAATCATGTTCTGTGAAAAATGATTAAGCATGATCACAACATCCTTCAATCCACTGATTGTACAATTTGACTTATCAACAGAAAATTGTCAATTACATTCAACCTCAACCCAGTTCCTTCTAGTTCCCTCAATTGACAACTACTAGAATGTATAGTTTTATAAAAAATTATCATAGTAGAAAAATTTAACATTATGAAAATTTACTTATAGTATTTCTAAAAAATGAAACCTTATTTTAAATCTATGACACCTTAGGAATGTCATAGATCATCCCTAATCATCATCTACTTTAATACATTAGGATTTTTTGTAATGTATTTGTGAATTTCCAAAGAAGACCCCCCAAGATAAGTACAACATGTACTGTTGTCATGCACCACTTCCTGATCGAGTCTAAATCAATATAGTTTTTTTCAGGGTAGTTAACCCTATGTACATTTGTTCCATAAGCACATCGACTTGTAGTATCTATACAAGGTTTAATTTATTGGTAACCATTCACTCCATCCTTTTGAAAAATTCTAGTACATTTTTGTATACTTTACCAAATACCTAGATTTATTATTAGTGATATCCCTATACATATCTTTATAAATATCACCAGGGACTTCAGTAATGTTTTCTCATACTAGTTTCTAAAGGTGAAATAAAACTTTCCATTGATACCAACTATAGAAATATAAGATAACATATATGGATTTTACATCATTCTAGATGAATATTCAACACATCATCAAAGTACATGTCTATGGACCATAATATTGTATAGCCTTTGGAATCATAGAACCCAATATTATATCTTGATGAGATATCTTCAATGTTTCCAAAAAATATCATCAAATTTATTATTCATACTTAAGACTTTTAATAATAACCTAGGGAAAAAACCTAATAAATGTTGATATCAAATTCTCATTAAGGGTAAGTAAAAGAGATATTTAATCATATCATGAGTATAAGTTTATGAGAACATGGGAATAAAATTTGAAGAGCATACACTGCATAACAAATATCATTATATGATGTCTAGGAATAAGGATTGGTAGTTTATAAGACATGAATCATCAGATAATCAGTGAGCATTAGTCATGGGAACATAAAATAGGCATAATACATGGAATTGTGTCATAAAAATAAGATTATAACATTGTGACCATGTGTATGTAGAAACAAGTCCACTCATTAAGTTAAGGATATGAAATCAGGACCTATGATAAACTTATGGACATGGTACCAGGTACACACATAACATTTTGAACATGTAATCAGGTTCTCTAATGACATTGTGAACTTGTAATATGGTTCATGAAAAACATTGTTAAAATGTATTACGATTCCCACATAACATTGTAAATATGTAATCAGGTCCACACAAAAACATATGGACATGAAACTAGATCAATTCATAATATTATGAACATTAAATCAGGTATATAAATAACATTGTGAGCATGTAACAAGGTTCACTCAGAACATTTTAAACATGTAATTAGGTTTATGCATAAACATAAGGACATGCAACCAGGTCATTGAATAATGTTATGAACATGTAATAAGGTTTACACATAGAATTGTTGACACGTAATAAAGATCACTAATTACATTGTGAACATGTAATTTGGTTGACACATAATTTATATACACATGAGTTATCCATCATTAAACAATGAATTGGAGGGAGATATATGTCTAACCCATCAAATAATGAAATCATACATAAACATTCATCATATCATAACTCATGAAATAAAATGAATATCATAAAAATTTCACCCTATCATAACCTATGGGGAAGAATCAAGTTCCAAAATCATTTATTCATAGAATAACCCTTTAAAAGAAGTAGGTTTTGGAAGAATTTTAAAATGGTATTTCTTGTAGAAGAGAAACAGGTTTTATAAAAAAATCATATTAAAAACAAAACATTTAGTGAGATAATAAGAATGGTTTCCTTGGATCATATCACCAGTAAATAAAAAATAAATATCAAATTATTTAATCTTTTATAGAGAATAATTTTTAAAGATCATTTAAAACTTTGGTTGATAAAAATATCCTTTTCTCTTTGAAGAACTATATTTAAAACATACAAAATTCAAGAAAATAATTTTCCTAAAAAATAACTTCGAAAACATATAAAAGAAACATAAAAACCATTTTAATTTTTTTTGAAATAGAAATGTTTAAAAAAAAATTACTTCAAAATGATATTAATTTATCATTTATTATTTATTTCAATTTTTTTATTAAACATATTTTTATGAATAATAAACATTTCCCACAAAAGAGAGAAATATGGTCATATTTTCAGAAAATAAATTTATTAATTATGTTAAGTACCCAAGAGTAGAAAAAATGGTACCATAACTTTTATATAGCTATAGTAACTATAGGATAATAACATTAATGTGAATTATTGAGATATAGATCCTAATATTTCTTCAATGGAAGAATAATCATAAATAATCTTGATAAATAATAAGATTGCAGCAATAAACTATTAACAATTTGGTAACTTTGAATCAAAAACCCCAAGAAAGTTTAAAATTAAATGAACGATAAAATTTTATGAAAATAATTACATTAATGAAATAAAAATCCAAAGGATAGTGTGTACCCATTTTAAATAATATAGGTGCATAGTATAAGATGTGTCTTAAAGAAGGAAATTAAGAGAAAATTACCTTACAGATTTGAAAAAGTTTGAACTACAAACCCCATGAAAGACGGATAAAAAATAGATATATTGATACACATAAATATAAGGATAAAAATAATATAATACATTCATGGGAATTATGAACACCACAAAAAATAAATGTGTTCTTAATATGGAATAAGTCAAATAGAAATAAAAAGAAAAATAGAAATACCCTTATAGCATGTATTGTATTTATTTATACACATTCAAAACTAATGTATAATAAATATAAGTTTATTATAAATCTAGAAAAAAAATCATATTGTTAGATATCATACTATAATTGATTTGAAAATGACTTTATATTACCTATTTATTAACAATTCCATGTTAAAGTTATGTTTCAGGTATTATCTGCTATTCTATTCATATAAGTTTTGACTTGTTATTTTTTTCTCTTCTATTTGATCATGAATTAATTATTTCATGAATTTAAAAAAATACATAAATAACATATATTTATATTAATTATATATTTTTTCATTATAATTTACTAAATATAGAACTTGAAAATGAGATACACCAATCATGGAGATGGTAGGCTCTACATATGCACGATAGTTGTTTCCATTTTGGGGTCGTATCGAAAGAAAGAAATTAAATGAAACATGCACACACACACACACATATATATATATATTATAATTTAAGTATAATTATTATTTCATATATTTTACATATATTTATTAAACCCATATTTAATACATTCCTTGTAATGTTTGAACAAACCACATCGCTTTGAGGAGGTGGTAGTCCACACACCCACAAATGATGTTATCAAATTCTCACAAAATAGAAGTTATGTGTTATATATTAATTTATGAATATTAAATAAATCATATGTATGATATTTATCATATCAAAGATAGTAACTCTATTATTTTTACAAACTTTGAATTTAGTTAATGGAAGAAGGATCAACATCGTTTTACGACGCGGTAGTACACCGTACACTTGAATGATGATTGTGTATTCAATTTGATGGAAGGTTGTGAAGGTGGAGGTAGTAACCTTAACATAAAATCATCCTGATATTATGAGTATATAAATGTTATTATATAATCATTATATATGTATACGTTAATGGGTAATATAAGGAAACAAAATAAAACCGCACGTTGATAAATGCTATGTCTTCTTCTCGTCACTACATTTATTTTTCACCAAAGGGATTCATTGTATAGAATTCTAAGAAAAATGTTGATTTGAGTTTTAGAGGAGGTAATCTGTGAGATTATTTGGGTAGGGTTTGGACAATACAATAGGATTTATTGGTTTGAAGAATTGAGGGTGTGAATACCCTTTTATAGTGTAGGAGAAGTGGAATTCTTATAAATACAAAAGGCATACATTATTGAGAGGTTTCCCTAACATCATGTGACTAATAAAATGTTAATTTTTTTATAAAATAGGTTATATGGTCCAAATTTGAACATAAAATTTATTTTTACATGTGTCTAGTTCATATATTTTCATATGATGAATGGATAACCACGAATGGAAACTAATTTTTAACTTAATCTCTATAATTAAATTTAATTTCTCTTGATAATATTTTTAGTGAAAAACTATGTTAAAATCAATAGAAATTAGAAATTATGATTAATTTGAATATGTAATACATTTTTTAAAATTAAAATATATAATTTGAGGAAATCAATTTAAAATAAAACCCGCAGATGGGTTGAAACAATGAGGATTTAAAGTGAAAATGTACAAAAGATTGAATCATTTTTATACGAAATATAAATGTAAGAGTTATTATAAGGAACTAAATTGGATTAATATAAATATAATTTAAAACATAATTTAAATATAATTTAACTAATTAAATTTATTTAATGAAAATTCTCTTTTTAATTAGAAATCGGAATTTTTCACTATTCATCAAAAAATGAAACTCATTAAAAAATACCATAAATTAATCCAAAGTAAATTTTGATACCCTGATTAAAAAATTTAGTTTTATTTTTTCAAATAAAAAATATATTATTATAATAAATTAGTTTTGAAAAATCATCCCCTAAATGGATAGAAAACTAACTTTTAGAAAAATATAGGTTTTTATGCCTAAAATTGGATTTTTTCCCTATTTTATGTCTATTAACTTATTGGGTGAATATAAAAATGTATGTTATAATTTATAATATATAAATTTTATAATGATCTCTCAGTAATAGTGATTAATTTAATTTAAAAATATAAAAAACCTTCAGGGTCATAAAAATTTATTTTCATAAAAACACAACCTTTTATTCAATTGGTTAATATTTTCATTCCTAATTAATTGATAACAAAATAATTAATTTTATAAACATTTGTAAACCATAGTTCAAAAATTTAGTTAATACCATTCATATATCCCATTCCAAGAGCTAGGCGGTAACTATAACAATGTTTTAATAATAATATTAATAGTGTATTGTAGTTTGGTAAAACTCAGTCTTTTGTGTAAAAACAACTATCAAAGGAACTCAACTTTTTGTGTAAAAAAGGAAAAAATAAAGTGTATTGTGTACCAAAAGATAATCTTAGAATTTCAATTAGTTCATTTTTAACTTGGTTTTTCTTGTAACATTGTTCCAACTTAGTTCTTTCATATAGAATAATCTATATTTAGTTTTGTGTGAAATGCAGAATATTGAAAAAGTTAAATTAACTTGAAAAACATATTTCACAAAATCTCAAGGTGATATATGGTTATGTTACATTATTAATGTAAATGAGAGATATAATCCATAAGTATTTGGATTTCACAACAACTAGATTAGTTTTATCAGATATAATAAGTATTTATTCAGCAAAGAAATTCCATTTGATCTTTTGTTCTCTACAATGATCATTGATCAAATAGAAATATAGTGAATAATGTGTTTTCTATTTTAATATTGGTTCTATTAGATTCTTACTAAAGAATAATTTCATTAAAGATAGATTTTATATTAAAAAAACTATTGGAGTATAATTTTGGTAAATGTATATCATGAATTGCAATGTAGGTGAAGGTTTAATACATTAGAGTACCAGTTAATAGGTTGATAGAATTGTTGTGTTTGTTGTAAATGGATCATAAAAGTAGCTTTATAGTGTAGATAAATTACTGGAAAGTGTTGATAACAATTTTGAGAGGATTTGGATGTGTTTTTTGAAGGAAGAGTTCATCATAGTGAAATCAAGATGATAACTCCATGATTGAGGAAACGTAAGAGTAAGTTAGAAGTGATGGTGGTACAAAAGGCAATAGGGGTATAATCCACATGGTAGGGACCCTGGTAACACCACACGGTGAACCCAATGAGTTTTTAGTGTATCTAGGATAACTATGATTAATGTTTCCCTTGAAAATCCTATTCATCACACCAAAATGTGTTCTATGTATGATTTAAACTACTGGTTAAGTCTAAATTGTTGGGAAGGATCACGATATGGACATAAGTTATGAAAAATTTATGAAACACTTTTTATTCCCTAATAATGTATCAAAATAAAATGGATTTCACATTACATTACATTTATATGATTTTAAGTAATTTTTTCTGTTTGTGCCATGATTATCATGGAATTTTAATGTTTTTCTAACTGATTTTTGAGATGTTTTGTGCACATTATTTCATAATAAAAAAACTATCATGGTACATTAATGTTAAAGAGTAATTACATCACCCATAATGATTTTTATTCAGGGTATGATATGATTATTTATTAGTAGTTTTAAAAAAAAAATAACATTAATATTTTAGAATATAATATTTAACTTCAACAATTTTGGTTATGATATTATTATTATTTTAGAGGTACCGTAATCGTAAAAATTATAGAAAATTAAATGGTGATATTTTTAAAGAATAATTTGGATTAATTATATGATTTTTAAGAAACAAATATAGATAACACACACATATATATTTATGAGAGATCATGAAATATAATGTGGAATTAAAATTATAAGGTAATTGCATTGAAGATCTGGATTTTTTTTAGAATGTGGGGGAATAGAGAAAACACACCAATTAATATAGTGTTTATCATCATGTGATGATTTATATTAAATTCCATTCTTTTGTGGTTTTTCTTGTAACAATTCCTTTAAGATGTTATTAAATAGGGATAAAGAAAGAGTAACCCTATGATTTTTATTTAAATTTTCCTAAATCATATATTGACATATATTGAGTAGTGATATTCAATGATACATTGAAACTTAATTAATGTATCCATCTTGGATTTTTTTTGTGGTGGTTGAGGTCAATTCCTTACGAACAATAATTTTTTCATTTATCAAAGATAAGAAATCAAAATAATATATTTTTAATTTAATAAAAAAAGTGGGTTTTATAAAAATAAATAAAAATTGGTGTTAATAGAAATCATTTGTTCAGTAATAGAAAATATAGTGTTGTTTTCTTATATTTAAATCACATTATGTCACAAATTGTTTAAAATATGAAATAATTTGGATTATAAGTCATGATAAAATTAAAAAATTGGTTGAATATATTTAATCCAATCCTACAAAGATCAAGTATTTTATAACATCTAAATAGTTGTAGAAACCTATGTATAAACACTTTAATATTACTCTATTTAATTAAACAAAATATTAATTATTATACTTGAACTAACTTGAATTGCATTATTAGGATTTTAACAATGGGATTAATGTTAAATAAAAATATAAATTGACATTAAAATATTCATATATTTTATTAAGATGGTTTGTACAAACCAAACACAAATTTGAAAATGTAAAAAAAATTAAATAAATTATTATTTACAATTTAATGTGTATAAATAATTTTATTCTAAGGTGTATATTAATTTATGAATAAAAAACTCTAACAAGCATGGATTTTCTTTTTAAAATTCACCAACACATCATTTGAATCACAAACATCCACCAAGCCATACCCTTCCCTAAAATTATAATATGACCCAAAACATTGGTCCTGTAACACCCCATGATTTTTTGAGAAATAATACTTTTAATTTGAACGATGTCTTCTATTTAATGCTACACCAAGATTATCTTGCGCTATAAGTAACATCATATTATCTCTTTAGAATACACAAACACTAATTATGGCTTGTGTTGCACGCAAGAGCGACCTTCCTCGATAGCGTGTGTTGTATGCAATACCGAGCTTCACTAAACAACGATATATTGTTATAAAGTAACCATTATGAATAGTATTACCTACATTTTGAATTTTATTACATAATAATTCATCTTACACATATTATAGAAGATGGTAGGAGAAAAAAAATAATTTTTTTCGGGTAAAATAAGTATTTTTTTAAAAATGTTGTTTTGCCGTCTTTTGATGGATCACACACTTTAAATCTATTTTTTGACACATTTATATGTTCAATAAAACAAAATAAAATTATTCGTTGCAATAAGGATATAATAATTTATTTTGATAAATTTTTTATATTATTCTGTTATCTATCATATTTTGATGAATAGTACTAATGCACTAAATTTTTCTTAAAAACAATTTTTTTCATCAAGATAATTTATATGGTTAAATTATAAAATTTAATGGTTTTAAAGTATAAATAAAATATATTTTTACCCTTTAATATTATTTTTTTAAATATAATTAATTTTACATTGAATTCATAGGTAAAAACATTTCAATCTTTTGTAGTGTTTTAACTTTAAAAATCCATTTTCTCAACAGCGGGATTAATTTTTAATTAAATACTGCAACTTCTGTGTTTTGAATTTAGAAAAATGGATTCCATATTTTGAATCAGTAGGTCCAAATTATGTTAATAGGATATATTTTATTTTTAGTAATTATGAATAGTTACTACGATTAATTTTATTTACCACTTTTAAAGGTAAATTAGGTAATTAAGGGTAAATATAATATTATAAAATTACCCTAACACCTGCCAAAATTCTATTGGATGAATAAAATTAGACCCATATCACTTAATTTTCGGAATATATTCATTTCGTTGACTTTTTGACCATGAAAATGATGTAATTATTATTGAAACGAATGAAAGTGACTACATGTCACTCTCTTATATCTTATAAGTGTAATAATTTTAATTTAGTGATAAACTTTATAACACAACGAACAAAAATATTCACCAGAAATCTAATAAAATTATATACATCATGTAAATTTATTTCAAATTTTTTATGATTAAATAGTTATCATTAATGGTGACACAATAGTGATGTTGAAATTATTTTATTGATTGAAATATCAAATAAATGGTTTTGAAAATATTAACATAAATATTATATGAAATATTTAATGTGATCCAAAAATTTTTATGGTGAATATTACATGTTTGTGATATATTAAATATTTTGGTTTGAATATATATCTTGTTTGGATTTTATGTAAATTAAAATAATTCCATAGTGTCATAATTGACACTATTGTTATTTTATAAAATTAACATACTATTAAATCTTTTAAAAATCACACAATTATTTAAAAAATTTAAAATTAAATATATATGGTCTATAATGTCATAAAGTATCCAATTTTTTAAAATTTAGAACACATAAGTAATTATTTATAACAATTGAAAATTTAGAATATTATTACCACAAATAAAATTACATAGACTAAATAAGGATAAATCAAGTAGAAATGGTTTAAAATAAATTCCAAACCTGTCTAAATTTTATTATATGATGACATTACAACCCTATATCATATCATATTATAATTTGAGTAATTTTTGATTTTTTTATGTTAATTTTGGGTTTATAATAAATTAATATTTTAGAGGTTTCCAAAAGTGCCCCTATCCTCTTTTATAAAAGGGAACCTCCTCCCTCTCCTCTTCACAACATATTGAACCTTCAATCTCGGCCAAAATCTTTCCTATTATCTTCTACACTTCCATAGAAACATACTAGAGGTATTGGGCCTCTTCAAAGTCCAAATTTAGTGCCCTAATAGGAGGTTTAGAAGAGGCACATCAAAGAAGAGGTAATATCCTTTAACGATTCTTTCAAATTTATTTCTTATTATACTTTCTCTTATATATTTGTTTCTTTATAAAGTAATAACATAATTATCACAAATATACTGATATGTTATTATAAATAGGAAACAACACCATTTCACCTTCTATCCATCCTATGGAAAATGAAATCACCGCGTGTGCGTACGTATAGAATACCATCTCCACGTCGTGGTGTAATCTGTTTTCCACCACCACCTTACTTGGATGGGTATAATGGTGTAAATAATAACTATATATGATTATTAAAACATCATAATGAATCTGAGATATTATATAATCCACTACAATTCAATTCAATAATTATGAGAATGACATCCTCGCCTGTGCATACGTACGGATTACCGTCTCCATGACACGATGAGATTCATTCTCCATGTTAACCCGTCAAGCATGATTATAAAGTATATATAATAAATAATCATGAAAGAGAATACATAATAATTATACTGGATATATGTAAATATATGTTTCATTTACTTAATTCAATTCAATTCAATAAGGAAACGAAGACAGTGTTCATGCATATGTACGACCTACCGTCTCCATGAACGGTGTATTTCATTCCATTTATTGATCTATCATATATATTTATATGCTGAATATATATTATATATAAATCATGTTTTAAATTATGGAATTATTTAAATGATGATATAAGTATTTATATCAAGAACAAAAATTCCAAACACGTACGACAAATGAAACGATTTTACCCAAAACGCTGCTTAAACATGGAATTGACAAAAGAACGGGTAATATAAAGTCATAAGTGAATCATATATGATATCATAAATATTATTATGATTTTATTACTAGATAATAATATTTTTAAACCCACTATACAGGATTTTCAGACACGTACGGAAGAAATTGGATCTAAGGTAAGGGATAATTTTGCAATCTCATTTTTATCCGAGATTGCTTATACGTAAGTATTCACTATGGTTATATTTTTCATCCATGTCCACAAAAATGTTTTTCATAAAGTGTTTAATATTATTGAATGTATTTTTAAAGTCATTTTTACCCCTCTTTGACTTTTAATTTGTGTTATGGAAGAAATCTTCCTTTTTTAACATATGTGTTACTTTTTGACTTTTCCGGAAAAAGTATGAGAAGAATGTTTTTTTACTTATATGGCATGAATGGATTTTTACGGTTTTATAACACATTTTTTTCATGAATATTACTCTATAATATTTCATCATAATTTTCAACAAAATCATTTTCTTTTAAAATTTCATGGTATTTTGAGAAAAGAAAATGATTTTAAAGAAGAAATGATATTTTCTTTAAGAATTCATTTTAATTGTTTTATCAAATCTTTTTTCCACCTATGATGACATTATTTAGTATGTTTATGTTTCAAGAATAATGTATCTATTATTTACATGGTTTTATTTTTATTATGATGAAATGATATCCATTTATTTTATATGGACCATGTTATGAAGGGATGATGTTTATGAAACCCATTTTATTCTTTGGGTTACTATGAATGATTTATGTTTATTTTGTGGAACATGATAGAATGATTTCATTATGAGATGGGTGGGACCTATATATCCCTCAAATACATTAGGTAAATATTTATATCTCATGATATAGGCATGGGTGGAACGACAAGTAAAATTTGGTTCAGTAATATAGTGCTGGAACGACAAGTAAACCCGGTTCAGTAATGGACTTTGTCCACTATGATGGTCTTGGCAGCAATGCCTTAGCAACTATGAAAATCATAACATGTGCTTAATGGTTTTCCACAATTACATGTTTTATTCCCATTCTATTTTATCATTATTAATGTTCCTTTGTGATCTATGCCTTATGTACTGCCAGTATTTATGTCATTAGTCTGCATTTTGATGTTTTATGTTCATGTTTTTACGTTCAAATGTTTATGGATTGTTTTATGTTCTCCATGTTTACCCTTACTAATCATTTGAGCTCACCATTTTTATGTTTTCATTTCCCCAGGATATAAATAAAGGTTTTAGGTAATAAAACAAATGTGTAAGATCTTTAGGGGAGATGTTGACGATCTTTCACCATGATTTGAAGATTATGTTCCATGTTTCCAAAGACATTAAACTATTATGGTACATGGGTGTATATTTATGTTATGTATTCAGTATTCTATAAAAGTAATTTAATATCCATGTATGTCAAGCTTGATTCTCTACAGCTGGTATCAGAGTAAAGGTTTAGTTAACCTTTGGAAAGTGGGATGCGAAATATTTAGTGAGATCCCTAGAGATATTTCTAATGTATTTATAGGGATCTCTCCAAGGTTAAGTATAAGTATAGGCTATAGTCCTAGAATTATGGTAACGATATTAGAATTAAACCTAAGATTTTATGTATTGAAGGTACTCTCATTTTATTATGTTGTTTTCCTAGCATGATTTTTTCCTCTCACAGTATTCTTTTTTGGGTTTTAGATGAATGTTGGAACTCGAAGGAACCGTGTTGGTCAATGTAATGGACAATGCAATGATTGTCTTCCTAAACAAACCAATATTATGGGATATGGAGTAAAAAATCTTATTTCTATACATACAAAAGCTATGAATCATTCTGGACTTCCAAATGAGTAGAGAAGAGAACGATATTATCTGGAGTACTTAATGAGGCAACATCCACTTTCTTTCAATGGGTCTTCTGATCCACTTATTGCTGAACAAATGCATCAGTAGCATTGAAAAGATATTTTCCATACTTCACTGTTCAGAAAATGAAAACATCATTTTAGCTGTTTTCCACTTCGAAGGTGTAACAGACCAGTGGTGGACTCTAATTTAGAATATAAGGCCCCAAGATGAAAT
Source organism: Viscum album (assembly GCA_963277665.1). Taxonomy (NCBI): domain Eukaryota; kingdom Viridiplantae; phylum Streptophyta; class Magnoliopsida; order Santalales; family Viscaceae; genus Viscum; species Viscum album. The sequence continues at coordinate 20,033 of CAUJRU010002502.1, forward strand.
TGAATCCTGGGAATTGGATGATTTCAAAAACTTGTTTTTCCATAAGTACATCCATTGAATTATTCAAACATAGTTGGAGATGTAGTTACTTGAGCTTAAGAAAAAGGATGATGAATCTGTTGGTATATATGAGGTGAATTTTATAAGGCAAGCAAGGTATGCATCTGGCTTTATCTTCCGACCTGAAAGTAATGTTGATCGATTCTTTAGTGGCTTAAAACCAAGTATTCGAAGGGATTATATATAAGAGACTTCATTAGATATGAAGAAATTGTGCGTTGTTACATCAAGGTAGAACAGAAGTTTGTGTTACATATCCATCTCATGGTTTCGACAAGAAACGAAAGATGGAGTAAAGGAAAAATCTCAAAAAATGGTGAAAAGAAGACGAATGCTTCTTCATGCTGAAAGTGTGGAAAGATGCTTGGTGGAGATTGTCTTAAAGGGAAAAGAAAATGTTTTAAGTTTGGAAAAGAAGGTCATCAAGAAACTGAGTGTCGATGTAATGGGAAAAAGGTAGCTAATGATGTGAATAGAGAAAATACTATAGAGGACACACCACAAACACTTCAATTATACAAGTGAAAGGAAATGGGGGAATATTCTAACCAATTCCCTAATCCAAGTGTTAATGATGATCGGCATCAAGAACCTATTAAGGCTAAGGAAAAAGGGATATAAAATGCGATCACTATTGGTGATGTTGAGTATGACAACGATGTGGTGGAATTATTATGTGTTTAGGTAACGAGATTCCAAAATAATGTTTTGGAAAATCATTTATAGTATCATGGAATATTGGAATATCTATGTATTGGTTTATTGTGGTTTTCAATAATTTTATGGTACTGGTAACCATGAAAAGTGATTGAAATATTTTTTGAAAGAAGATGATATGAGCATAATGAAGGGATTATGAGAAAATAATATGTTTGATAGTATTAATGAGTTCATGAATGATATAAGGACAAAGTGACTTCATGATACAAATATATAAAATTTTTAGGATTTTGGTATGTGGAAATAGTTAACTTTTGAGAGCATCAATGTTTTCAATAAGGTTTAATGGGTATTCATTTTTCAAGAGAATACATGATTAAGGTATTCACATGTTTGGAATGTGACCAACAACAAGATATATCTTATGATATATGGGGGATAAATGATCGTATTTACATGCTTGGTAGATGACCTTTTTAGAATTAATTTTCTTTATACTATGAGATTAAATAGAAGTATTTTGGATAAATCTAAAGAATGGAATGGATTAAGTTTTAAATTTGATAGTATTTTTTATGTCTATAAATTTTTGATATTATTTTTGAAATTTTATAATAGTATAGTTTTAGAAAAAGGAAAACAAGTAGGACGGGTGACAACCCATCCCGTCGGACAAGGATGCGGGAATCGAACCCACAACCGATGTGTGACAGGCCTTTATCACCGACCAACAGCCAATAAGAAGTCCCTGGCTAGTAGAATCTAGTTTTATTTTATTAATCGGTATGATAGATGACATATAAGTCCACTTTTGGAACCATATACGATTAACCTCACTATAAATGGACTTATGTATATTTAATATCTTGTGCTAACCTTTTTTTTGATAGAGACAGATGGAATGACCTATCATTCTATCGCATGATCTGATAATACTTTAAGAATGAAAAATTCATCTTAATTTCATTAAATATGAGATGAAGTGGAAATTGTTCATGGAATGACCAATGATGATATTACACTGAAATCAACAAAGTATTTATCCAAATGCAAAAAGTCATCAACTTTAGGAAAATGATCTTGAAACCCAAAAATGTTATCCTTGTACCCTCATATCTGATGAATCAGATGGTACGTTAGATCATCACAAATTTATGGCTTTGTTATTATTGTCCTTTTAATGGTCATGTTCTCTACCACTCTTCATCAGAACATTATGATTAGATTTCTCTTCCATATCCATATTTTAACATGTATTCTCTGATGTGGAAACCCAGTGTTGAGTTCCTTTGGGTGACCGTGATGATTGTAAATTTCCTTTTTTAAAATTAATTTTTAGTATTCCTTTTTATGATGTGGGTTTCTATGAATGAAAATCTCAAGTAGTAAATGATTTATAACCCCGATGAATTTTGAGGGTGAAATTCATTTTAAGGGGGGAAGAATTTAACACCCTGAGATTTTTTTTAGAAATAATCTTTTTAATTTCATCGATTTATTGTGTTTAACACTAAAACGAGATTATATTTAACTATATACAACAACATATTAGCTTGTAGTGTATGCAAACACTATTCTTGGCTTGTGTTGCATGGAAGAGCGACCTTCCTCGATAGCGTGTGTTGTACGCAATACCGAGTGTCACTAAACAACGATATATTGTTATGAACTATCTCATATGAATAATATTACCTACATTTTAAATTTTATTACATAATAATTCTTCGTATACATATTCTAGAACATGGTAGGAGAACAAAAAAAAATTCAGGTAAAATAAGTATTTTTAAAAAAATGTAGTTTTCTCGCCTTTTGATGGCACCCACACTTTAAATTTGGTTTTTGACATATTTAAAAGTTCAATTAGACAAAATAATCTTATTCATTGCAATAATGATATAAAAATTTACTTTGGATAAATATTTTATATTATTCTGTTAACTTTCAAATTTTGATGAATAGTAAAAATACGGTAATTTTTTTTAAAAAACAAATTTTTTCATCAAGATAACTTATATGGATAAATTATAAAATTTAATGTTTTTAAATTATAAATAGAATATATTTTTAACCTTTAATATTATATATGTCAATATCAATAATTTTACATTGAATTCATAGGTAATAACATTTCAATCTTTTGCAATGTTTTAACTTTTAAAACATGTTTTCTCAATAGCATGATTAATTTTTAATTAAATACTGAAACTTATGTGTTTTGAATTAGGAAAAATGGATTCCATATTTGGAATCAGTAGGTCCAAATTATGTTAATAAGTTACTTTTTATTTTTAGGCATGATGAATAGATACTACGTTAAATTTTATTAACCACTGTTAAAGGTAAATTAGGTAATTAAGGGTAAAAATAATATTATATATTTACCCTAACACCTTCCAAAATTATATTGGATGAATAAAAGTAGTCCCATATCACCTAAGGGTCAGAATAAATTCATTTAATGGACTTTTGATGATGAAAATGATGAAATTATTATTAAATCCAAAGAAAGTGGCAACATGCCACTCTCTTATATCTTATAGTGTAATAATTTTACTTTAGTGATAAACTTAATAAAACATCGAACATAAATAGTCACTAGGAAGATAATAAAATTATATACATCATTTTAATTTATTTAGAATTTTTAGGGATTAAATAATAATCATTAATTATGACACAATAGTGATGTAGAAATTATTTTATTGATCAAAATATCAAATAAATGGTTTTAAAAATATTAAAATAAATATTATATAAACTATTTAATGTGATACACGAATTTTTAAGATGAGTATTACATTGTATGGATCTATTAAATGTTTTTGTTCCAATATATCCTCTGTGTGGATTTTATTTAAATTCAAATAATTTAATAGTGTCAAAATTGACACTATTGTTGTTTTATAAAAATAACATATAATTAAATCGTTTAAAAATCACAAAATTATTTAAAAATTATAAATTGAAATTAAAAAGGTCTAAAATGTCATAAAGTATCCAATTATGGAAAATTTACAACACATAAGTAATTACTTATAACAATTAAAAATTTATAATATTATTACCACAAATAAAATAAAATTGATTGAATAAGGATAAATCATGTTGATAAGGTTTAAAATAAATTCCCAACATGTATAAATTTTATTGGATGATGTGATTAAAACCCTATATCATCTCATATTAGTATTTGAGTCATTTTGGAAGTTTATTTATGGGGTTTGGGTTTATTATAAATTAATATTTATAAGGTTTCAAAAAGTTCCCTTCTCATCTTTTATAAAAGGGCACCTCCTACCTCTCCTTTTAACAACATTTTTAACCTTCATGCTTGGAAAAAACCCTTCCATTTATCTTCTCCACTTCTCTAGAAACATACTAGAGGTCATGGTCTTCTTCAAAGACCATGTTTAGTTCCCTAAGATGAGGTTTGGAAGAGGCGCGTCAAAGACGAGGTAATATCATTTACTGATTGTTTCAAATTTATTTCTTCTTCTACTTCCTATTATTTATTTGTTACATTTTAAAGTAGTAACATAATTATAAATAATATACTTATATGTTATTATAAATATAAAACAACCCCGTTTCACCTTCTATCCATCCTATGGAAAACGAAATCATCGTGCATGCGTACGTACAGAATACCGTCTCCACACCGTGGTGTAATCTGTTTTCCACCACCACCTTACGTGGATGGGTATAATGGTGTAAATAATAACTATATATGATTATTATAACATCATACTGACTCTGAGACATTATATCAGCCACTCCAATTCCATTCAATAATTATGAGAATGATATCATCGCTCGTGCGTAGGTACGGATTACCGTCTCCACGACGCGATGAGATTCATTCTCCATGTTAACCATTCATGAATGATTATAAAGTATATATAATAAATAATCATGAAATATATGAAATAATAATGATAATGTATTTATTTATATATATTTTTCATTTACTTTATTCCATTCAATTTAAATAATGAAACAAAAACAACTTTCATTGTACGTACGACCAACTGTCCCCATGAACGGTGTATTTCCTTCAATTTATCAATCTATCATATATATTTATATTCTGAATATATGTTATATATAAATCATTTTTTAAATTATTTAATTATTTAAATCAGGATATAAGTATTAATATCAAGAACAAAAAGTCCAAACACGTACGATAAATGAAACGATTCTACCCAAAACGCTTCTTTAACATGGAATTGACAAAAGAATGGGTAATATAAAGTCATAAGTGAATTATATATGATATCATAAATATTATTATGGTCATTTTAAAAGTTAATAATATTTTTAAACCCACAATACAGATGGTTCATACACGTACGGAAAAAATTGGACCTAAGTTAAGGGATAATTTTGCAATCTCATTTTTATCCGAGATTTCTTATACGTAAGTATTTACCGGGGTTATATTTTTCATCCATATCTATAAAAATGTTTTTCATAATGTTTTTAATATTATTAAATGTATTTTTAAAGTCATTTCTATCCCTCGTTGACTTTTACTTTGTGTTATGGAAGAAATATTTCTTTTGTTTACCATACGTCGTGCTTTTTGACTTTTCCGACAAAAGTATGAGAATAATATTTTTTACTTATACGTCATGAACATATTTTTACTGTTTTATAACACATTATTTTCATGAATCTTAATCTACAAGATTTCATGATTATTTTCAATAAAATCCTTTTTTTTAAATTGCATGGTATTTTGAGAAAAGAAAATGATTTTGAAGAACAACGAATATTTTCCTCAAGAATTCATTTCATGGGTTTCATCAAAAATGTTTTCCATCTAAGACGAAATTATTTATTATGTTTATGTTTCAAGTGTAGTGTCTCTATTATTTACATGGTTTTATTTTTCTTATGATGAAAGTAAATCCTTTTGTTTTATATGGATCATGTAATGATGGGATGATGTTTATGAAACCCATTTTATTCTTTGGGCTACGATGAATGATTTATGTTTATTTTGTGGCACATAAAAGAATGATTTCATTATGAGATGGGTGGGACCTATACCTCCCTAAAATTCATTGGGTAAAGATTAATATCTCATGAGATAGACATGGCTGGAATGAAAAGTAAAATCTGGTTCAGTAATACAGGGCTGGAATGGAAAGTAAACCTAGTTCATTAATGGACATTGTCGACTATGATGGTCTTGGAAGCAATGACTTAGCTACTATGGAAATCATAACAAGTGATTAATGGTTTTCCATAATTACATGTTTTATTCCAATTCTATTTTATCATGATTAATGTTCCATTGTGATCTATGCCTTATGTACTGCCAAGATTTATGTCATTACCCAGGATTTTGATGTTTTATGTTCATGTTTTTACGTTTAAATGTTTATGGATTGTTTTATGTTCTCCATGTTTACCCTTACTGAGCATTTGAGCTCACCCTTTTTATGTTTTTATTTCCCCAGGATATAAATAAAGGTTTTAGGTAAGAAAAAAAGGGTAACATCTTTAGGGGAGATGTTGAAGATCTTTCACCATGATTTGAAGATTATGTTCTATGTTTCCAAAGACACTAAACTATTATGGTCCATGGGTGTCTGTTTTTGTTATGTATTAAGTATTCCATAAAATTAGTTTAATGTCCATGTATATCAATCTTGGGTGTCTAAAGTTGGTATCAGAGAAAAGGTTTAGTTAAATTTTGGAAACTGGGATGCGAAATATTTAGTGAGATCCCTAGAGATATTTCTAATGTATGTCTAGGGATGTCTCTAAGGATAATTATAAGTATAGGGTATAGTCCTAGAATTATGGTAATGATCATAGAATTAAACCTAAGATGTTATATATTGAAGGTACTCCCCCTTTATTATGTTGTTTTCCTAGCATGTTTTTTTCCTCTCAAACTATTTTTTTTGGGTTTTAGATGATGGTTGGAACTCGAAAGAACCGTGTTGATCAATGTAATGGACAATGGAATGATTGTACTCTTGAACAAACCAATGTTATGGTATATGGAGTGAAAAATATTATTGCTATACTTACAAAATCTATGAATCATTATGGACTTCCAAATGAGTAGAGAAGGGAAATATATTCTATTGATTCCTTCATGAGGCAACATAAACCTTCTTTTAATGGGTCTTCTGATCCACTTATTGATGAACAATGGATCAATACCATTGAAAAGATATTTTCCATACTTCTTTGTTCAAAACATGAAAAATTCATTTTAGTTGTTTTCCATTTAAATGGTGAAGAAGACTAGTGGTGGACTCTAATTAATAATATACGGCCCCAAGATGAAATTGAATCCCAAGAATGGAATGAGTTCAATAACTTGTTTTTCAATAAGTACTTCTTTCATATGCTTCAAACAAATATGGAAAAGGAGTTCCTTGATATTAAGGAAAATGATGATGAATCTTTTGGTATATATGAGGAAAATTTTACAAGGCTTGCAAGGTATGCATCTGGATTTATCATCCAACCTTAATGTAAAGTTGATCAATTCTTCAGTGGATTAAAACAAAGTCTTAGAAGGGCATTAGATATAAGAGACTTCAGTATCTATAAAGAAATTGTGCGTTGTGATATCAAGGTAGAACTGGAAGTTGGTGTTACGTATCCATCTCATGGTTTTGACACGAAACGAAAGATGCAGTTCAAGGAAAAATCTCAAAACAATGGTGAAAAGAAGATGAATGTTTCTTTATGCTCATAGTGTGTAAAGAAGAATGTGGTAGATTGTCTTAAAGGGACTATAAAATTATTTATGTGTAGAAAATAGTTCATAGAAAAACTGAGTGTCGACGTAGTGGGAAAATTGTAGCTAATGATGTGAATAGAGAATAGACAATAGAGGACGCACCACCAACACTTCAATGCTACAAGTTCAAGGAAATGTGGCATTATGCAAACCAATTCCCTAATCCAATGGTTAATGATGATTGACATCAACAACATCTTAAGGCAAAGGATAGTGGGAAGTCACATGCTTTCAATATTGGTGATGATGAGTATGACAAAGATGTGTTATATTGATTAAGTTTTTATGTAACGGGATTCCAAAATAATGTTGTGGAATCTCATTTATAGTATCGTGGAATATTGGAATATATATGTATTGGTTTATTGTGGTTTTCAATAATTTTATGGTACAGGTAACCATGAAATGTGATTGAAATATTTTTGGAAAGAATATTATATGCACATAATGAAGGGATAAAGAGAAAATAAAATGTTTGATAATATTAATGAGCTCATGAATGATATATGGAAAAGGTGACATCATGGTTTGAATATGTAAAAATTTTGGGATTTTGGTATGTGTAAAGAGTTAAATTTTGACTACATTCATGTTTTCACTAAGGTTCAATGGGTATTAATTTTTCAAGAGAATAAACGATTAAGGTATTCACATGTTTGGAATATGACCAACAACAAGATATATCTTATGATATATGGGAGATAAATGATGGTATTCACATGCTTGGTAGATGACCTTTTTAGTAATCATTTTCTTTATACTATGAGATTGGATATAAGTATTTTGGATAAGTCTAAAGAATGGAATGGATTAAGTTGTACATCAGATAGTATTGTTTATGGCTAGAACATTTTGATATTATTTCTGATATGTTAAAATAGTATTGTTTTAGAAAAAGGACATCCCGTAGGATGGGCGACAACCCATCGCGTCAGACAAGGATGTGGGAATCAAACCCAAAACCGATGTGCGACGAGCCTTTATCGCCTACCATTGGACAACAAGAATTACTTGGTTAGTAGAAACTATATTTATTTTATTAACCAGTATGATAGATGAAGTATAAGTTCAGTTTTGGAACCATATACGATTAACCTCACCATATAAGAACTTATTTATATTTAATATCTTGTGCTAACCTTTTTTGTGATAGAGACAGATGGAATGACTTATCATTCTATCACATGATCTACTAATACTTCAAGAATGGAAAATTCTACTTCATTTCTCTAAATATGATATTAAGTGGAAATTATTCATGGAATGACCAACGATGATATTACACTGAAATCAGGAAAGTATTCATCCTTATGCAAGAATTCATCAACTTTACAGAAATGATCTTGAAAACCAAAAATGTTTTCATAGTAACCTCATATCGGATGAATCAGATTGATCCTTAGATCATCACAAATTTATGGCTTTTTTATTTTTGGATTTTTAAAATCCATGTTCTCTACCACTCTTCATTAGAACATGATGATTAGATTTCCCTTCTATATCTATATTTTCACCTGTATTCTTCTATGTGGAAACCCAGTGTTGAGTTACATTGGGTGACCTTGATGTTTGTAACATACCTTTTTTAAAATTAAGTTATAGTATTCCTTTTTACAATGTGGGATTCTATTATAGAAACTCTCAAGTAGTAAACAATTTATAACACTGATGAATTTCAAGGGAGAAATTAATTTTAAGGGTGGTAGAATGTAACACCCTGAGATTTTTTGAGAAATAATCTTTTTAATTTCATCGATGTCATCTGTTAAATTCTACAACAAGATTATCTTTCACTATACCCAACACTATCTTAGCTTTTAGTATACACAAAAACTATTTTTGGAGTGTGTTGCACGCAAGAGCTACCTTCCTCGATAGCGTGTGTTGTACGCAATACCGAGTTTCACTAAACAATGATATATTGTTATGAACTAGCCTTTTTGAGTATTATTACCTAAATTTTGAATTTTATTACATAATAATTCAGCTTACACAGATTCTAGAACATGGTATGAGAACAAAATAAATTTTTCGGGAAAATAATTATTATAAAAAAAATGCAGTTTTTCCGCCTATTGATGGTGCACCCACTTTAAATATACTTTTTGACACATTTATAATTTAAATTAGACAGAATAAACATACTCATTTTAATAAGGATATAAAAATTTACTTTGCATGAATTTTTTATATTTTTCTCTTAACTTTCACATTTTGATGAATAGTAAAAATACGCTAAATTTATCTTAAAAACAGGTTTTTTCATCAAGATAATTTATATGGTTAAATTTTAAAACAAAATGGTTTTAAGGTATAAATAGAATATTTTTAACTCTTTAATATTATTTATGTAAATATTATTAATTTGACATTGAATTCATAGGTAAACAAATTTCAATGTTTTGCAATGTTTTAACTTTTAAAACCCGTTTTCTCAATAGAGGGATTAATTTTAAATTAAATAATATAGCTTCTGTGTTTTGAATTTGGAAAAATTGATTTCATATTTGTAATCAGTAGTTCTAAATTATGTTAATAGGCTACTTATTATTTTTAGGCATTATGAATAGTTACAATGGTAAATTTTATTTACCACTGTTAAAGGTAAATTAGGTAATTAAGGGTAAAAATAATATTATAAAATTACTGTAACACCTTTAAAAACTATATTGGATGAATAAAAGTAGAACTATATCACCTAAGGTTTGGAATAGATTCATTTAATGGATTTTGACCATGAAAATTATGTAATTATTATTAAAACCAATGAAAGTGACAACTTGTCACTTTCTTATAACTTATAAATGTAATCATTTTAATTTGTTGATAAACTTCATAAATCATCGAACATAAATATTAACCAGAAATATAATAAAATTATATACATCATGTAAATTTATTTATAATTTTTAAGTATTAAATAATTATCATTAATTGTGACACAATAGTGATGTAGAAATTATTTTGTTGATTGAAATATCTAATAAATTGTATTAAAAATTTTAAAATAAATATTATATTAACTATATAATGTGATCCACTAATTTTTAAGATAAATATTACATGTTAGTGATCTATTAAATATTTTTTTTGAATATATCTTCTGTTTGGATTTTATTTAAATTCAAATAATTGAATAGTGTCAAAATCGAAACTATAGTTATTTTATTAAAAAATATTATTAAATAGATTAAAAATAAAAAGATTATCTAAAAATTTTAAATTGAAATTTATATGGTCTAAAATGTCATAAATTATCTAATTATGGACAAATCACAACTCCTAAGTAATTATTTATAACAATTAAAATTTTATAACATTATTACGACAAATAAAATTAAATAGATAAAAAAAGGATAAATCATGTTGATAATTTTTTAAATAAATTCCTAACAATTCTAAATTTTATTTTATGTTTATATTAAAACCCTATCTCATCTCATCTTAGAATTTGAGTCATTTTGGAAGTTTTTATGTGGGTTTTGGGTTTATTATAAATTATCATTTTAGAGGTTTCCAAAACTGCCCCTCTCCTCTCTTATAAAAGGGCACCTCCTCCCCCTCCTCTTCACAAAATTTTGAACCTTAAAGATCAGGAAGACCCTATCCATTTCTCTTATAAGCTTCCCTATAAACATACTAGAGGTCCCGGGCTTCTTCAAATATTAACTTTAGTTCCCTAAGAGGAGGTTTAGAAGAGGCGCGTCAAAGAAGAGGTAATATCCTTTACCGATTCATTCAAATTTATTTCTTCTTGTACTTCCTATTATTTATTTGTTTAATTATAAATTAATAAAAAAATTATCACTCATATACTAATATGTTATTATAAATATGAAACAACCCCATTTCACCATCTATCCATCCTACGGAAAATGAAATCACCGCATGTGCGTATGTACAGAATACCGTCTCCACGCCGCGGTGTAACCTGTTTTCCATCACAACCTTACTTGGATGGGTATTATGGTGTAGGTAATAACTATATATGATTATTATAACATAATACTAATTCTGATATATTATATAATCCACTAAAATTCCATTCAATAATTATGAGAACGATATCATCACTCGTGCGTACGTACGGATTACCGTCTCCACGACGTGATGAGATTCATTATCCATGTTAACCATTCAAGAATTATTATAAAGTATATATAATAAATTATAATGAATGATATAAAATAATAATGACACTGTATTTATGTACATATATGTTTCATTTACATAATTCAATTCAATTAAATATGGAAACAAAAATAGTGTTCATGTGTACGTACGACCTATAATCTGCATGAACGGTGTATTTCCTTCCATTTATCGATCTATAATATATATTTATATTCTGAATATATATTATATATAAAACATGTTTTACAATATGGAATTAATTAAATATGGATATAATTATTAATATCAAGAACAACAAGTCCAAACACGTACGATAAATGAAACGATTTTACCCAAAACACTGCTTTAACATGGAATTGACAAAAGAATGGGTAATATAAAGTCATAAGTGAATAATATATGATATCATAAATACTATTATGATTATGTTACAAGTTAATAATATGTTTAAACCACTATACAGGAGTTTCAGACACGTACATATGAAATTGGTCCTAAGGTAAGGGATAATTTGGCAATCTCATTTTAATCCGAGATTGCTTATACATAAGTATTTACTGGGGTTATATTTTTCATCCATTTCCATAAAAATGTTTTTCAAAAAGTGTTTAATATTAATCAATGTATGTTTAAAGTCATTTTAACCCTCTTTGACTTTTACTTTGTGTTATGAAAGAAATCTTTCTTTTGTTTACCATACTTGGTACTTTTTGACTTTTCCAGCAAAAGTACAAGAATAATTTTTTTACTTATACGAAATGAACATATTTTTATAGTTTTATAACACCTTATTTTCATGAATATTACTCTACAAGATTTCATGATTATTTTCAAAAAAATCATTTTCCTTTAAAATTTCATGGTTTTGTGAGAAAAGAAAATTATTTTGAAGAAGAAAGGATATTTTCCACAAGAATTCATTTCAAGTGTTTTATCAAAACTATTTTCCACATAAGACAAAATTATTTAGTATGTTTATGTTTCAAGTATAATGTCTCTATTATTTAAATGGTTTGATTTATCTTATGATAAAATGATATCCATTTATTTTATATGGATCATGTTAGGTTGGGATGATGTTTATGATACCCATTTTATTCTTTGGGTTATGATGAATGATTTATCTTTATTTTGTGGCACATGAAGAATGATTTCATTATTAGATGGGTGGGACCTATATCTCCCTACAATGCATTGGGTAAAGATTTATATCTCATGAAATAGACATGGCTGGAACAATAAGTAAATTCTTATTCAGTAATGTAGGTCTGGAACGACATGTAAACCAGGTTCAGTAATGGACTATGTCCACTATGATAGTCATAATAGCAATGCCTTGGCTAATATGGAAATCATAACATGTGCTTAATGTTTTTCCACAATTACATGTTTTATTCCCATGCTACTTTATCATGATTAATGTTCCTTTTTGATCTATGCCTTATTTACTGTGAGGATTTATGTCATTACTCAGGATTTTGATGTTTTATGTTCATGTTTTTATGTTCAAATGTTTAAGGATTGTTTTATGTTCTCCCTGTTTTCCCTAAATGATCATTTGAACTCACCCTTTTTATGTTTCAATTTCCTAAGGATATAAATAATGGTTTTAGTTAATAAAAAAAGGGTAATATCTTTATGGGAGATGTTGAAGTTCTTTCACCATGATTTGAAGATTATGTTCCAAGTTTCCAAAGACACTAAACTATTACGGTCATTGGGTGTCTGTTTTTGTTATGTATTAATTATTCCATAAAAGTAATGTAATTTCCATGTATGTCAATCATGGTTCTCTACAGATTCCTTAGAAAAAAATTACCTTTTTAGATATGAATGTACTTTAGATGAATTATTTTAAATCTTCTTTCTAAACATACAAATATCTCGATGCGACTAAAAATAAGAAATATTAATATATAAATCATAATAAGGAAACACTTTATTTCACAACCCCCATGTTGATGTACTATAATTTATGTATATTTAAATTCAATTAAATGATCGTAATATTCAATATTATTGATAAAAAAGATAATTTTGTCATTTATAACAATACAAAATGGAGGTTCACACAAACAGTGATATTATTTTTTATATTGTATGGATATGGTGAACTATTTACATAAAAAACTACTTAATATGGTTTAGTATGTAAACGTATTTTATAGTATGCTAAATTTACTTATGTAACATTTTTATACTAGTTTATATTCTAATAATTTATATATATATATATATAGTCAATTATTAATTATAACATGAATGAATTAAATAATTATTTATATTATCTCTTCAATATACTGAGAATTTTTGGAAAAATAACTAAAATAACTTTTCATTAACACACCATCAATGATGAAAAGAATAAAAAATAAATTAAACATCTAGTAGATAAAAAATAAGTTTAATGTAATGTATAATAGAACATATTTTATTTTTAAAATAAAAGGGATATTAAAATGTAAAGAAATTATTTCCTTATTAATAAGGATTATAATTAAAAGAAAATAATGCCATTATTCTGAATATAACATACTAATAAATAGGTAATGTATATAAAATTTATTTATATTATAATAGTAAGTATATCTAAATATTATTATTTAGGGTAAGATTTTATATTTCATCCAATAATTTTCATAATATGAGTGAACAAAATAATTATTGATTTTATATATAGGGTGAAGTATATCAATATATTGGTAAATGAGAAATGGTGGTGGAATTTTTTATTGAGTAATATGATCTATATCTTTAGAGAAGATTGCACTTAATGTTAGAGAAGAATAAATTTATTCCAAATATTAACATAAGTTCTATTTTATTCTTTTTAACTTATTATAGAAGATTTAAACTTATAATCAACCATAAATGTCGCTCATTTTTCTGAATGGTATATTATTTGGATCATGATTCATTTTAAATAGTTTAGATATTTTGAATTTCAATAATTAAATTATTAATAAATAGAAAACTATAAATAATGTTTATAATTAAAGTACTAATTATATTATTAAATATTTTTTTGGTCCTATAAATATGAAATGATTCAAAAAACATATCAAAAATAGATCATTGGAATCCATTAATTATGAATCATTTCATATATTTGATTTTTTTATTAAGAAATATGAATAAAGAAACCATTGGGTGAAATATTTGGAGAACTTGTGAGTTATTAGACATAGTAAATATTAATATGTGCATACCCAGGAACAAAAAAGTTAGTAGTGGTTATAAACACATTATATATTTTATTATCTTTCTTAAAATAATTTGTTGGGTTTCCTTATAGGACAGATCCTTAATACAAAGAAATTTTATGCTCCCTCAAAAATGAACAATTAAATTTGTTTGGTAAAAGTATTACGGTACATAGATCCTTTTGAGGATTGGAATACATAACCGAATAATCAAATAATAATCTATTACAGTGAGTTATTATATCACAAATAATATATGTAGAAAGAATAAAATGAAAAATGGTGCGTCCAAAATAGTAGAGTTATGTAGTTTTAAACAAAATATATTTTATGATTATTTAACGAAGATTTTCTATTTTTTGGGTTATACATATAAAATGGATTCTTTCATTTAATAACCATTAAATATAAGGCTAATTAAAAGGAAATATATAATATATTGAGTGGTGAGTATAAAAAAATATATTTTTGTTGTTTTTTGGATGTGAATCATATGTGTATTGTGTTATTTCATATAATCATATTTTTTTTATAAATTCATATTACACAGGATTAACAAAATGGGGTTTTATTATATCTTCTTTATCACTATAACATCTTTGGATTATAATAATAAATTTTGGATATTGGCCACTTTCTCTAATGTAAAAGTGAGTGGAATCATGAATAATGTGATTCCATGGATAAAAAATAGGAATTTTTTAAATAAAAAAATATAAATTTATTACAAAATGGGATATTAATATAGAAATGTATTATATTCAATAGGATCATTGAATGAAAAGTATGGATTTTAATTTTTTTTTGATTTTAGGATTTACTTTAGTAAACAATCAATGTTTAACATTCATATAGAATGATCCATTAAGGCCATAGTATGTATAAAAAATATTTTATGGTATATAATCCTTAATAGGGGTTAATTGAAATACAAAAATCCAAAATAATTTTTTTTATGAACATATTAATTATAAATAGTTCAAAAAAAATTACTTCTGAAATTTATCTTTAGAAAATATTTCACATATAAATTTGATATATAATAAACAAAAATTCAGTGGAATTTAAATTCAATTAATATCTTTGAGACATATTAATTAAAATAAGAAATAATTTAAGAATGTATCGACAAAATATAATTTCTTTGGAAGATTAAAATACTTAATATTTAAAGATTAAAATAAAAATTTTCGATAGTATACAAATAATAAATTTAAATTTAGATTGAAATTAAAGAATTGTGAGGTAAATAACTTTTAGTTAATAGGAAGTATACAAGAAATCTATAAAAAATAACTAAATTGTTAATATAAGTTTCAATATTAATGAATCTAATAATATTAGATGGTAAAATAGTAAAGTATACATGGATATTAAAAATTTTACAAATAAGTATTACTACTCCCTCAATAGATACACACACATTACAATAATGTCATATACAAATAATAAATTTTCCTTAGATGTGGAATATTCCTTATCTCTGAGTATAATTAGTGTTTATATTCATTTGAAAAGGATGGTGGAAATTATAGAGATCAATTCCAGGGAGATTGTTTTGACCTGCGTGTTGGTGGATATTTCTAAAGTTGAAGAAGATGGATTCCCTAGAGATATAGAGTTTTAAAAGGGGTTGTAGTTTTTAGAATTGATCTTAAGTTAAATTTGATATCATTTAATGACTAAAGAGTTAGAATTTTTTATTTACCATTTTTTTTACACATGATTCCCATTCAAATATCATGTGATTTATGGTGTTTCAACTCTAGAGGAGTTTATTTCAATTCTTGGATGAGCTTAAAAAAGTTTGGAATGGAGAAGATGATGTTAATGAGACTTTTTGTTGATATAGATGAAATCACATAAAAAATAAGGTAGTCACATTTAAATAAATAATTATTAATATTAAAATATATTAAATTAATATTAAATAATTCCTTAAACTATGTGGTCATATAATGATTGATGTCTAAGACAAATGAAGTTTTTTACTAGTCCCGAATGATATTGAGACGACACCACTAGCCAAAGGACATGATTTTTTATGTTCACGATTTTTTAGGATAAGAAAGGATTTCTCCAATATATTTATAGAAATTATTAATATAAATTAAAGGAGAAATTGATTATACTAAATAAGATATGTCTATGCCATGAAGAAGTGAAATTTCATCACAGAGATTGATGATCACTCTATAGTTATTATCCTGTGTATTTCGCAAAATTTTCTTATGTATAAAATTATTGAAAACACATCACCATGGGACTATATTATTCAATAATGAAGAGGAGGCATGATATTTTTTAGAGGGAAACTAGATGATTGTTCTATTAGGAATTTGGATATGTTGTGCATATGAATATCAAATTGTAATAATCACATCGAGTACATGATTTATCTATGAATTCTGAATTGAAGTGTTTTTATATTTTGTAAAAAAAGTTTGTTCAAGGGATACTCCAATTAAAAAATTTATGTCCCCTAATATCATTTTATTACAAATATAAATTCTGAATAATTTTTGTTGTTGTAAAATTAATGATATTAGTGAAATAGAAGTTCCTCGCCTGAATTTGATAAGGGAATTCGGATTTACTTTTTAATAATGATTTATTCCTACTATATATGTATATATATAAATTGTATAATAAAAATAGTTTTTAATTTAAGGTATTTGGTATAGATAGAAAATATTGAAGAAGAAATATTGGAAGACTGTGTGATGAAGTATAAGGGAAAGAGGAAGAATCATAATATTTACTCGAGGGAAGTATCTATATTGTAAAGTATCTCTTATTGTTATTTCCTAGATTTTATATCAATATTTTTGTGGGAGAAGTTTATAAATGTTTAGAGACACATTTTTATCACTAGTTCATGTAAAAATACTATTCATTATATCAGTCATGTTCAAAAAAGTGGAATGTGTATGATTGGAGATTCCAGATCATTCCACTGATGAATTCAATAATTTAGAGTTGTGGACTTTGAAAAAATTTACTATTTATACAATATTTATTTATTTTTGTGGTTTTGGATCATGGACAGTGATCTTTTCATTCAGTATATTAGGTTTCAATTTTTTTAATGGTGAAACTTAAAAGGAGGTGAATTCAATGATTCACCCTCATTCTTAGTAACTTCTCACACAATGTGTGGGTCCTTTTCATATTGAATCATAAAATATACAGTATCCATTGAAGGTTAATTATATGTTTGGAATTTATTTCAAATTGGTTCATTTAATTTTGATCTTTTTTAGTTATAAATTTTTATTTTAGATTTATATCACATCAATTTAGTGAATGATAATGGGATTTACACTTTTTAAGGAAAAAATATTTTTCATGGAATGATAAAATGCTTCTACATAATTTATCAATCAATCATTTTGTATAGTATTCTACAACATTTTTTTACCTCATGATGATGGTGTTTTTATAATATAATATGATATAAAGACTATTAATGATGATGATTATTAAAATAATTTCAGCCTTTTGTACAATTAAGATAAATAATTTGTCAAGGTAAACTAAATCACAACAAAAAATGTTATTTGGGATAAATTGGAAATAATTTATAAAGATCCTAGAATGTTATTAAATCATATAAATAAATCTAGATATTGGAATATAGTTGTCAAATGAAAAACTAAGATAAAACAATTGATAATTTACTCACTATAGTAAATGATGTATTGAGAATCATTATTGGTTTGGAAAATATATTGAAACATTAATTGGTTGTTGAATAGGTAATATTTATTGTTTTTGGAATATTATATAAAATGGTTTTGGTTCATAAATACCATTATGAAATAACAAATCTATTTAATGATTTTCATTCAATATTAATTTCTTATAAATTCATGAATGGAAGTCGTTTCAAGAACATGAGTAAAGAAGATAAGAAAATATAATTTAAACCATTGAAACAACTGAAAATCATGAATGCTGTTAAAGTATATGAAAACTATTCTGAAAGAGAATAAAATTTCAAATTAAATTTATAAAACTCATTTCATTCATTGAAATAAGTGCAATGTGATTTAAAATAAAATATTCACAGAAGAATCCACTCAAAGGTTTCAAGTGTGAAAAACCTGTAGATTCTTTAGAATATTATGCAATATTTGATGAAATTGTAGATTATAAAGATATGAATGATAAACCAAAAAATTTATCAAAGAATAAATCATAATTTTCTAATAGGATAAATTAATAATCAAAATGAAATTGTATGATTTTATTTAAACCCAGAAAAATAATTTTTTTATCTCTATTTAAAGGAAATGATATTACTGATAATAGAGGAGATTATTTTACTTCTAGTGATGAAATTAAAATATTTATTATTATAAAAGGGAATAAGAGATAATTATTTTTTGATGAGATAATAAATGGGGGGATCATGGAATAATCATAAATAGAGTTTATTTTATAGTGGGAACTAAAGGATTAAAATTAAAAGATTACAAAGACAAAGAAGGGAAGAGAGAATATAATGAATAATGGTCAATCCTCATGAATTAATGAAACCATACAAGTTGAAATGGATTTAATGTTGATAAATTATATTAATTTATTGATAAAGATAATAATTAATGAAGAAAATATAAAGGTTTGAATATAATATAATGTGAATGAAATGGTTAAGGAACTTGAATTTGTTCAATAAAGATTCTTAGAATAAGAGAAGTAATTTAATATGTTTCAATATAAAACTGAAGATTATATTCAAGAATATGGATAATTCGTAAATAAAATTATAATTTAAAGGATAGATTCAAAGAGATATAGGGATAATGTTTAGTTTATGGAAAATAAAAATAATATCATGGAATCTATAGATTCATGTAATTTTATCTTGAAAAAGAAATATTCTATAAATAGTGATTTAAATAAGTGAATAATGAAGACTAGATTGATGAATGAGTGTTATAGGTTCAATATAATTTATGTCCATACATTAGATACAAAATTTTATATTCAATATATTGAATAAGATTACATGACATTTATTGTAAAATATAGTGTTTTTAAAGAAAAGTATTCATTTCATGGATATTTATGGTATTGTAGAGGCATTGGGAACATAGAAATGAGATAATGGTTAATTTAAAAATATTTCCATGAAACTAAAATATATAAGAGGAGAATATTTTGGGAAATTCAATACACTAAATGAAAAAAATATAAACGATATGAAAATTATAAACTAAAAGTAAAAACATGTTTATATCAGTAATAGAATTTTTCATAATGGTTGACAAGCTAGTTTTCTGTTATGAATAAAATCAAATTATTCCACCTTCCCAAAAGAGTATAAATTAAAAAAATAATTTTTTTTATAAAACAAATAAATAGAAAAGGAAATGTTACTAGTGGTTTAAATGATAATAAAGCCACACGAATGAAACAGCCATAAATCTGGGATAGTGGACGATCTTCAAATATAATAGTTTATTTTACCCTTTTAATGTACTTTAAAAATCTCAAAGAAGGATCATTGACCCATATTAATCGAATGTCACTCAAAATAAAGGGATTTGGTTAAAAAATCATTGTATATAATATGATGACGTTAAATAACACCTTATTTATAGATGTTTTGAAATAGAACATAGTAAGGGTGCCTCTAATTTGTGACCAAAGAAATAATTTTGTCTCTATAAGGGATGACTTCTTAGTAAATAGGTTGAATGATTGATGTGTACTGAATAGATGGTGGTAAAAATAGGGTCAGTTGTTTTTGGTTAGTGATGATAAAAATTAACACTACATGATATTGAAAGAAGAGAATCAATTATCGAATCAATGTTGAGGCTATGATAGTGAAACAAATATGGGTAAGCTTACCCGAGGAATGGATGTTCATGTTTTTAAAATTTTGAAGAGATAATGAAATTTAATGTTTTATATATGATAAAAGTGGTAGTTTTTCAATTCATTATATAATAATATATATTGAACCATCTTAACCATTTGATCTTATTCATTCATATCTTTAATGAACAATGATGAAGAAAAAATAAGCACAATAATTATTTTATGTAATATATTGACGACTTGAGTAGTATAAAATTAATTATGTCCATGAAAAATATGTATCAGGCTCAATAAATTTTTAATAATTTTCGTAGAAATGTTGAAAAGGAGTATGGTTTACCTTGAAGATGCTTAAGATACACTACCATGCAAAGTATACATGTTAAAATTTTTAAACATAAAATTAAAATAATGTTATTCTTCATGTATTCACTACATTATTTAACATATAAAACATAGCATTACTAAATATAAGAACATAATCTCAGTGGAAAGATCTCACACATTGTTGGTGGAATATTATACTTTTAAATTTTCTTATAGACAGTCTATCAACACAAAAATTAAAATTGAAAATAATTATTTGTATTATCCTAATTATGATATGTATCTATTTGAGAGTTATTATAAGAAGACATGAAGATTTAAATACTTGGGTGTATTACACAGCATATATATTATAAATGTTAATTGTGAAATATTGCGGAAGTTTGACTAAATATGGCTTGATGTAAACTTCCTTGGGTATCCTAAAAATGAATAGAATATCCCTTCTATAAAAAGAAACATGGATTATTTTTGATAGTTTTGTTGTGAAAGTGAAATAATTATAAAAAATCATACAAAAATATAAAAAGTTCTAAAAGTGAAGATGTCGAAACATAATTTATTAAGATATTGACTAAAGTATATTAAAATAATTTAAATTCATATTCAACACATAGTGAATATGAACATTCAACAATATATAAAGATGAACAAAAATTTAACATATAATATATATGGTTTTGAATGTATGTTTTGTTCTAGAATATTCTATTATATCGTGGACAATAGAGTCAAACGTGAAGAATCATTAAGAAAACAATATATAACTCAATGTATCCTCCTATTGATCAAAGAGATGTGAAAGATTCTTTAGAGAATCAAGAGAGAATCGATGCAATGGAAAAATACATGGATCATATCAAGAATAATGATACATGGTAGTTGGTATTACAACAATATAATAATAATTTTAACATAAAAATTAGTAATTTCATAAAAAATTAAATTAAAAATAATCATTTATGAGAAACAAGGAAAGAGATTTATGAAACAATACTCACATTGAAAAGGGATTGATTACGATGAATGATTGGAATTAGTTTATAGTATTTATACCATTAGAATATTTCATTTTTTCCCAATCAAAATACTAAAACATGATCTTTTTAAATGAATTTAAAGTCATATTTCCTCATAAGAAATATGGAAGAGGAATTGTAAATTGAGAAACGTGATGGATGGTTTTTTAGAGAATATGAAAGATTTTATTTTGGGTTAAATAGGGATCCATATGGGTTAAAATAATCCTCAAGATAATGCTATTCTATATGAGAAACATTATTAATGTCAATAAAATTCAAGAAAGAATAATTTGGTAATGATCACTACACAGTAGATGGTAAAGTGTTATGTATAGTTACTATTATCTATATAGATAATATAATATTTATTAAAAAATGATTTGGAGTTTTTAGGATTTTTTATAAATTAAGATTATTTTTTGATTCATATTGTTTAAGAGATGAAATATAAAATTATATTGTAAATTTCTTACAATAAGGGTAATATATTCCATTAATAAGAGAATTATTCCTGAGATCTTCCAAGGAAGTGGAATAAAGGATTTAAATCAGATTTCTACCCCAATATCTGTGGAAACCAGGCTATCATAGGGTGAAAATGGATTTTTTTTATTGAAGCTAATTTATAATATTGATTTTAAATCTACGCTTTTTGAAGACATTAAAACAATATTTATCTCATATTATCACATTATGTGTCATATTTCAATTAATTAATAATGGCTATATCATAAGATTCAAAATAGGATAAATTGATACATCAGAAGAAAAATAAATTATATATTAATATCTGAAAACAATTAAAGGATTGAAATATTATTATATATAGATGTATATTGGTATTGAAATTTTTGTGACAAAAGACCCACATATAATGGATTTTCATTCTTTGGGAGAAGAATATTTCATGGAAGACAATAATTTTAAATTCATTGACCATGAATACTATTGAGTTGGAATATATTTACAATAATCAATATCCAACCTATTTTATATATAAAGAGTTTTAAATATAAGATATCAATGTGGATTCAATGTTTATACAACTTGTGGTTTGTGAAATTGTAAGTGCTATCAATTTATTATAAAATGCTTCTTATGATTATAAATCAATGAGTAATTATTTAATGTATAATTTTATCATCATTCTAGTAACGGAAAGTACGTTGAAGCAAGAGTTTGTTCCTACTAAGGATAAAATATATAGATTTTTCACTAATCTATATCCATGAGAAACCCTAAAAAAACGAAGTTGATTATGATAGTTCTACCTATATCTATTTGAAGAAATAAAATAGTAATTCTATACCTTTTATTATTATATTTGGATTATTTTCAAAGTGGTATGTGTGGATATAATAATATAAATTCAAGGAATACTTATTTTTATTAGGGGGATATTTATTTTAAGGGAGTTTTTAAAGGAAATATTTTTGAATTTTTCATTTTTTTGGTGATGTGTTTCAACTATTCTAATTCACTTACTAATCAAGAATCCTGTTGTTTTTTCTTTCGAACATGTATTGAATGTTTTATAAAGTTGAAAAAAATAAAATAATTAAATATGTAATAGGGTTGTTTAAAAGTGGATGTAAGTTCCTATAATGGATAAATTTAGTATTTATATTTATATTTATTACATCTGAAATTGAGATTTTTTCATGTTGGTGAGAAAAATTGAAGGTTTTTTCATTTATTTAATAATGTTTAATTTAGGATCAATGGATGATAATAATTTGATTGATCCATTGTTTGTTTTAAATTATATTGTTGATTTTATATTTTGAAGTGCATGAAATGATTAACTATATAGATTTGATAAGTTTTATATGTTTGGTTCCCTAGAATTTTGAATATTATTAAAGGGAGTGAACTTGGATAATGCAACATGATGTTTAAGTGAATATAATTTAAATAAAATTGGTGTTGTATTTTTCTTGAAATTATTTTTTCATTACATAAATAATATTAAATTTCAAGTGAATCAGTTTTCTTCAGTTAAGGTAATGTCTTTTTCAAAACATTGAAGAGTTTGAATTATTTCTAAAATTCAGAAGATGATTTTTTAGAGAATTATTGGCTTTGTTGATAAAATCACACCAATATTCAAGTAGAAATAATGTAATGAACTGTCCTTATTAGACCTAAACCATAACCTGGACTATCTTTTCACAAGGTTTGAACTGTATTGTTGATCTCCAAGAGATAGATATGAGGAATAGAGTATTTGAATATACATATTGAGAATTATTTTACCATTGAATTAAAAATGATCACATCGTGGAATCCACCCAAAAACCCAGTATCACTCATTTATAAATTGGATGTCCATGGATATAAATAAATAGTTTAAAATTAAAAAAATTGAGTATAATGTAGCTATATAGTATAAATAACCCAAAATCCTTTTCATCATGTAAAATGGCAAGAAGAGAAACCAAATATCAAGTACACATTTTAATCCCAAAAATCATGTCTATGATGAAATGGAAAATAGATCAAATATACAAGAAATACATCGTTGAAATATTATATAATAAAATATATTAACTAGTATCCCAACATTTAATGGTCACCCTAACAAATATATCTAAGAAAAATAATGAGCACCCAGGAGAACCATCTAAAGGGGTGTCACCTTTCCTCTGAGCTATATCCTATATAACCAATTCTATATATATCCCATGGGTATATATAGTCTGTGACACAAACCATAGTATGATACCTCCATGAGTTTATATAATATCTCTCTTTATGTTTTTAATTAGTTATAATTTCAAAACATCATTTTTTAATATTTTTTTGTGAAGTCATTTTTCAAATCCATTAGTATTTACAATACAAGTGATATTGCATAAATAGAATGAAAAATGTCACTATAAATAATATATGAAAGAAATGTATCATAATTTATATTGTAATGTCCAAATAACAATGTGGGAAATTTTAAATTAAACATCTAAACCAATTGAATCATTCATAAAACGAGACATTAATTATGGCCTATGGTAACTAGGACTCCCTCATGGAATACTAGCCAATATTTATAAACAAAAACATTACAAGAGATATCATGATCAAAATGAGGTAAAAAATTATCTTTTTATCTCTCTTAGTCTAACTTGAACAAAATCCACAACATGTAAACAATTTACATGAGGTTAGAACATGTTTAGTTGACCAAAACACACTCAAGGTCTCCCTTATGTAACTAATAACCATTCACATAAAAATAAATGCCTATAATTATTAATAATGGAAACATAAATAAAAAGTAAATAAATTCTTTGAAATATTTAATGAAACTACCTTTAGGTATAAAATCAATTAATAAGGAAAATCATTTGAAATCATTATTTAATCAAACACAAGATAATAAAAAGATTACACAAGCACAATGAATCCCTTAATAAATAATTATTAGAATAATTTACAAACAAAACCAAAGAAAACACCAAAACACTTGGTATTCTAAATGAATATTAGGTTATATAAAGACACATAACTCAAATTCATTGTAACATCATTATTTTCCTTGGATTACATATTAATTAGATAAGGGATCCTCACAAATTTAAACACCCTTAAAAGTCTTCTAGATACCTATCCCTCGCACTATCTTTATCCACCACTGATAAATAAGAAAAAAACCAAGATATAATTAAATATCATGGAATTATAATTTTGTAATAAAATAAATTTAAAAAATATTGGGATTTACCATGAATAAATCCACTTGAATTAAACAAAGATCCCCATATAGGAAAAGAGTAGGAAAGAATACATGGTTGGGAGACCTAGGTCACATGTTGGGAAATATAAGAAACATGAATGAGAGGAAAAAGAAGGATAAAGTGGTTATAATCATGTAATGAGAAAATAGTAAAAAAATATATAGATAGAAACTTTTCAGTATGAAATTATGTGTATCAGTTTGGAAATCCATTATCTATCCACATGTGACCCAAATTTCTAGGAAAAAACATAAAATCCCTCCTCTAGGTAAAGCCACTGGGATCCCAAATCCAGGACACCATGGAATGGATTAAAACTTCAATGATGAAAAAAATCCCTCATTAGAATCTATATAAGAACATCTAAGAGAATCATATTTGTGTCCTTTTTGGTATAAAGAATGACATAAATTTCTCAATAAAATATAGGCTTTCATTCACATGGGGCCTATAACTACGACCTGAACTACTCATATTCAAAAAATAAAACTCTAAAATATCCAAAATTATAACATGGTTGTGGAGGTTAAAAAATTGAAATAATAGTTAATATAAAATAAATTCCATTACTAAAAAGAAAACCATGGGACTTAGAAATATCCCCACCGTATTCATTCCCTC
Source organism: Viscum album (assembly GCA_963277665.1). Taxonomy (NCBI): domain Eukaryota; kingdom Viridiplantae; phylum Streptophyta; class Magnoliopsida; order Santalales; family Viscaceae; genus Viscum; species Viscum album. The sequence continues at coordinate 46,401 of CAUJRU010002502.1, forward strand.
CCTTAGAAAGTTGTCAATATCTCGAATTAAGTGAACAAGTGAGTGTGTTTCTCCCATACCCAAGGACTATGCCATCAAATCATATGGATAGATTGTACATGAATTTATATAACAAATAATAATGTGTTATATTGAACATGACACAATTTTTCAAGATAAGCAGTGATAAGAACCAACTACTCCATGATATTGGTATTCAGTTCCAATTCATAATCCTCCCACCCAATCAAATATGATGAAATAGGATTATAATTATTCTTCTAGAACACATTAAACATATCATTAATATATTCACATAAGATGGTAATACTATCTTGTATCCCACTTTATTGGGATGTTCTACAATATAAAATAACTTGATATAACATGAAATCCACTTACCTTGCATACCCAATTAATGATGCCTCATTCATAGAGAAACTATAATAAATAATTATCACAAATGGAGGATTAAAAGGATCGAATAAGTGATAAAAATAAGACTTCTTGATATTGTATTCCATCATTATCCTTATTTGAATCAACTTAATCCTACTCATTATATCTTGAGTAATGATTGGTCTTGAAAAGGAACACTCACCCAATTCATAACAACATAAATAGGAAAAACATAAACATTAACAAAACACTTAAAATGGATCCATAATTATTTACCCCTGAATAATAATGTCTTATGAAAATAAAAACAATTATAAATTATTCTACCATAAACCACCAACATAAAACACATACACTTAGAGTACATCATCAAGAATACAATTAGATTTATCAGATAAGAAAAACATATTAAGATGATACGCTATTTGATAACCCATCAATTTTTATAGAAAATAACATGAAAATATATATAAATAATGGTGTTTGTTGTATACACTCACCAAAAAACCATATAAAGCTTCACAATCTCTTGGATATATAGTCATTTAAGCTCTTCCACCATCATCAACACTTTAATGGGAATAAAATGGTATAATTATCTCAATCTATTAAAAATAAACCATATAAAAAAATTTCCACTATAATACTAAAGAAATAAAATCAGAAAACCCATATAAATCGCATACCACTTACATTCCAGAATGATAAGGGGCTATAATAATGTTTCTAGATTATGGTACTAACCTGTTCTTCTATAATAAGTAAGGTACTACCTTATTGAATTAGAAATCACCCATTTTATCTTAGACTACCAATACTAGAATCTGAATTCATTGAACACCATGATAATAAGAAGATGAACTACCCTTATAGAATAACCCCTATCTCATATTACTACAAGCAACAATGTAAAAGTAACTAATAACCTAATTCTAAAAAAATTTACCATTAAAAGACTGCAATTGGTTAATGGAGGCCTTCCCACTCTTTATAATGTCATCATTACCCTTCCAATAAGGGTCTATTTATTTCTTATGTAAAATCCCATAATCCATGGATGTTGTGGATTTTAATATAGTAAAAAAATACTTGATCATCCACCTCATGAACATAAAAATGAAATTCAGTAAATAGTACCATAAAAATCAATTCCTCCTCTGATTATTTTACTATCTAAGTTGGGAATATTATTATTATAGAATGAGACACCATAATTTTTTTATCAGGGATGTATGCTCTATAAAAAAAATTTGGATATATTTCACCTAGTTCTTCTATTAAAGGATTATATCCCACAGTGTGGAAATTTTCTTCAATATTTCATGATTAGAATATTCCATAAACATCTCTCCAAAAAAGTAGTCTTTCAATGTCTAAATATCTTGTTTCACTTACACTAACATAAGGGAATAGGTGGGGTAATTCCTCCCATGAGGTTATAGCTAGTGATAACCATAAGCAACAACCTAATAAACCAACATCAATACCAAACCCAACTATATTGCTTAATTGTTGTAATCAACTTCACATCCCAAAACCTAGTCTAAAATAACCAAAATAAGAGATGAATTTTATTGATTTAAATATCATTGTAATTTTTCATAAGAATAATATATTTCATCAATATATGTTATACATGTCATGGGATATTATATTATAGATAAATCATGGATGAACATACCATAGTATCTAGTTTGTCTAAAGAAGCTCTAAATAATGAGGAAATTCCTAGGCCACTCCAAAGACATCATATTATAAATCTCCTTGGGATCCATAGATATTCATTTCTTAGATACCATTTGACCCAAGAAAGTTAACCTCTGAGACCTGATATTAAATATTAGATAGCTTTTCAAAAAATAAATGATCCATCAAGGTTACCAATATAATATCCAAAGGGTCCCCATGAGTCTTCTTAATCTTATATTATAACAGGATGTTGTCTATGAACCTCATAAAAAAGGATTTGAAAACAAATGAAATTTTTAGTTCATCAATACCATAAAAATATGAGGGGAATTATTAAATTAAATTCACAAAAAAATACAAATAATTCCCATATTACCTCAAAAAATAGTATTGGGAATGTCTACCTCCATCACCCTCATTTGATGATATCACAATATTTAGTAAATTTTAGTGAAACAATTAGTTCCCTTTAGTTGGAAAAATAAATATTTAATCTGTGGCGATGGGTACTTATTCTTGATGGTCACTACATTGAAATTCAAGTAATAGAAGGAAAATTAGGGACTCTTATCCATTTTTATTGTAAATAGAAATAAAGATACCCCGGGAGACATGATTGGGGAATAAAATCCATTATCTTGAGATCTTATGTCTGAACGTTTAATTTATAAAATTCACATGGATCCATTTGATAACATGGAAATAATACGGGACCCAACCTTGAGAGTATAAAAATAGAAAAATATACCTCTATTATTGGTGGAAAACTATGAAAATCTTCAAGAAACACCACAAGATACCTTTTTAGGACCATAGGAAACAACCATACACACTCTTCTCTACAATATTCAAGATGAGGCTTAATAACTCACATTATATCTATCGAATATCTAGTATAACAGAATATTTACTACTTGATCTTGGATTCTGGTCACCATGGATGATGGCTGAGTATCTATTAAGAAAAGGTAATTGAGCCATATAAGGGTAATAGCTAATCTAATTGTTTTCACTCACCATTGGTAAAATTAAAAAATAATTCCAAATTTCTGAATTTTGATTGATATAAATTATAAATTAAAAACAATGTATGCTATGGTCAAATTAAAATAGGGGTACATAAAATCCTTCTCTCTCCTCTTCTAAAAAATGAGTATAGAGATTGATAATATATGAAATAAAACCAAGTTAAAAAACTAATGTTCCAGTCAAAATACCCATATCATATTGTAGGTTGAATATTGTAGGATACTCCTTGTAGTTTGACTTAGTGTGACTTTATTTTCGAAATTGGAAGAATTTTACTATATTACAGCATAAGGATGGTACCCAAACTTAGTCAGTTGTATAGTTTCCAATCCCTACTTAACTCCAATGTTATTCATTTTTCTTCCTATCTTTTTTTCATATAAGGAACTTTTACATCCTCCTAACATAATAGAGGTTCCTCTCAATCTATTAAACCCTTCCAAATCTGTATCTATCATCACTTCATTACTACAAATTTTTCTTAATTCAATAAAAACAAATGAATACTATATAATCAAATCTCCGACATCAACACCCTTTTACAAAATTAATCACTAAAGAAATATTTTTTATAAAAATAATAGTAATGATGAAACAATTCCATGAATCAAGTGGATTATTACATCATTTATTGACTTATTTACTCCTGAGAAAAAAATCCAGGCCCTTCTCCACCATTAATTTTACAGGGTAGAACTAAAAATTGAATATATTCCTAAATATAGGCCAAGTGATATATTCATGTATTTTGGACTATTTTATAACCTACCCACACTTTCTACTATGTTATTTCAGTATATATGCATTAAATGTATCAATTTGGGTCTTATGTTTCCAAAGGAAACTAAATATACATTTGATGTTTTCAATCTATTGTTATTATTCATGTGGTCATTGATCACAATATAAAACAAGGGGATTATTCATTGTGAACAACTATGTGTGGTCCACTTCTTGGGTGTGACACTAGTTTCAATCCTTGATAGGATATTCCAAAGGTTTAATCACATACATGCTGATATTGGGTTTTTTCTAGAGGATTGGACATTGGTTTACACTCCAAAAATCTATCACTATGATTCCAAGGATCCTTTCTAGGAAAAAATGGGTTATGAATTATAAAGATATTACTAACTTAAAATATGAATACAAATTTTATTCATAGATGTTCCCTAAAATCTGACCCAAATATTCATATACCAATATCAATATAAAATCCTATCATGTCTTATCTAAATACACAAATATAGTTCTTAAATACAAGGTTAATATCTGACATGTTATCTCAATTAGTATAATTAGGCCTAAATATATATTTAGAATACAATATAGACTACTATATAACCCAATAATGTTATGAACACACAACAAAATTCTACCATTTAAATAAAAAAATCAGATAAACAATAAATTCCCAAAATTCATAATCATGGGAGAATTAATAACAAATAAAAATATTATTTGAAATATTTTATGAATAAACATTTAGATATACAATTTTATCATATAAGAAACCATTTAAATCAATTATTTAATGAAAAACATGCTGAAAAATACATTGAATAAGAAAAAAATAACCCCACATAAATTATCACAATTATAATTTTTCAGCAAAACCAATGGAATACTCAGGAACCCAAGGTATGAAGATGGAATGATAGGACATATAGAGACTCTTACCTAAAATTTGTTGTAACCTCATGAAATTAAATCAAATAAATAATAAATAATAGTAAAGGATCACCATAGCCTAAGAAATGTAACAATTTTTTTAGACACCTACCCCTAGGCCGAAGACCAGCCACCATGAAAAAATGGAAAAATAACCAGGGTATGGAGAAAGAACATGGAATTTGAAGGGGATAAGAGAATAAATACACTAAAAACATTTTATAACCTTGAATAAATCTTAAGGTATTGAAAGAATATCCCATAGTGGGAATGAAAGAGGAATCAGTCCATGTATGAGAGACGTATGACCCATGAATGAGAGGAAAAATTTTGAGAAAGGGGTTAAAATCTAATAGGAAAAAAATTAAGATAAAAAAATAAAAATATAGGTAGTATCACATAATTTTGTGACTATATGGGTCATGGTGTAAGTGTCCTACACTATTATATCATATAATATCTATCAGGGCAAAAACATTTGTCATTTACTCTTGAAAGAACCATCAAGTTTTTGAATTCATTCAACTATGACATATAATTATTATTCCATGGTGTAATGAACCCCCATCTATATTCCATGGAATAACAAACATGCCATTTAATAGAAGTACCTTACCACAGAAAATCCAAGGGAAAATCTTGTATAAAATAATCCTCCCTCACACAACGAATCATATAGACATATTGTGACCTACTACTGTAGAAACTACTAAATTCAAATGTATCCAAAAGTACTATAATGATGAAATGATTGATAAAATGAAATAAAAATTTATAAAAAAATAATTTTATTATATGAAATAGAAATCATGGTTTTCATAGACACCATAATATAATATGGATAATATTAACATCCACTAATGTAGGAATAAATCACACTTCAACATATGTGGTCACTCGATGATTGATGTCTAATTATAATGGTATTTCTAATTAGTCCTTTGAGATCTAGAGATTATGTAAAAAGACAAGGGTGATGATTTTTTATTTTAACACAATTCGGAGAGATTAAAATATTTCACCAAGATTCGTGCATAAATTTTTCATTTAACATGGATGAGGAATTTGATTTGATCGATTAAGACATGGATACACTATGAATAAGTGTTATTGAACTGTGATGATTATCAATCTGTCTATAGGTATAAAACTTGGGTTTTTTTGGTACTTATCTTGAAAAAAATGAGTTTATAGTCACACAATAATGGGAATTGTCCACAATATAAGGAGGATATGGTTCATAAATAAATTGGAGGAATTCAGGTGGTTGCATTAAGAAGAATTTGGATAAACCGTGATTGTGAGTGTCATTAAATAATATGTCTAGTTATATTATGATTTTTGTTAGCATCCATAATTTATGTTTTCTTATTCCTTTCATAAATTTTTAAATATTTTCCTTTAAAAATTCAACAGAGTTTTTTAAATAATTTATTTTTTTCATTTTAATTGAATAAAAATGACTATCGAGAGTGAGATAATTTTTTTGAAGAAATAGCAATTTAATGTATGAAGTTGTGATAAATATATAATTTCAATTTCGATTGATAGGTTAAATCCTACTCATAAAATATATTTTTATTAATCTAATATTTTTTTAATTTATTATTTTTAGTCCATGAAAGAATCAATTTGGGTTATTGGATTTGTATAATGGGTTTAATTCATAGGAATAATTTTGTTTTTAATTTTTATAAAAATTGGTGGGTAAATATTAAGTATATTTTCAAAATCTTTACATTTTCTTTATATTTTATTCAATTTTTTTTAGTAATAAGGTTTTACATATTATATTAAAATTTAATTTTTTATATTCATTATAATTTGATCTATAAATTCAATATAACATTAAATTATAAACAAATTTTTTTGTATGATAGTTTTTGGGATAAAATGTTCAGTAGATGAATATGATATTGAATAATATTATATCTAATTCGAATAATTATACATTGAAAATTAAATATAGTATTTCCTTTATTTTATAGAAGGATAAATATGATAAATAATAAATTTTAATATATCATGAATATTCAGTAGGTACATATTATTTATTTATACATGTTGATTTAATGTACAATTGGATGTGTTATATATTGAAACATGTTTGATGAAATCAAATATCATGAAAAAAACATATACTTCATCATTTAAATGAAATACTAAAAAATAATTTAGAGTAAATATACACATTTTCATTTATATATAATTAGTTTTGTTCTATATGAAGAAGATAGTTGAGATCATGAGTCGTAGTTATAAAAAATGTTGTGATAATTGATAATGTTTTTAAGAATATTATTTAACAAGTCTATAAATGAGTTTGAAAAAAGTGTGATATTTTATTAAATTATATCACATATTTAAATATTACAAACCATGGTTAATAATGGTTAAGTAGATAAAAAAGAATATATATAAGTTTTATAAGTTTATTAAATTGAAATTGGCCACTCAACTAATGTTTAATTTGCATTGAGTGAAGAATAAAAACTATAATATTTGATACATTAAGTTGGATAAGAATAGTAAGGAGCCATATAATAGTAAGATGGATGTTGAGAATTGTAATTAAAATTGATATATTATTGTCTGGGAGTAAATATAATGTTTCTTTAGTTCTATACAAAATAATTTTGTGATTTATATTATTGAAGGAAAGTTAGTAATGGTTTTGTAATAGTTGGATTGTTATTTACAATGAGTAATTAATGTTTTCAGAAGGATTTATAATAGTTTATTTCTTAAAAGTGAGTTCTAGAATTGAAAAATAGAAATTTTATATGTTGTATAATACTATTATTGAATTTATTATACTTTTATAATATTTATATGTTAAAATTAATTATTCTATAAAGGAAAATATGTTATCATGTAAGATTAAGTGATTATTTCAAAAATGTTCATAAGTGGGAAAATTTTGATACCACTTTGATTATATTTAATTTCATTTTTCTCATCAGTATTGACTTGTATAAGCAATTATTTCAATGATGTTTTGATTATTTTGTAAACAATACAATAATATTAGATATAATAGATAGCCAAAATAATAATGTAATCTTCCAATTTTGGGGGATTTTAAATATTTAAAATACTTTTGTTTAATTATTATTGTTAGATGACTCATGAAATAATTTAATATGGGTATGGAATAATATAGATATCGTTTATTTTAACTATAGGTGTGTGGCCCATAGAAAAGTGGGAGATAACCAGGAAGAATAGGGAGGATGTGTTTTAATTTGAGATTGAAAATATTCAAGCATAACAGATATGGAAGGAAAATATGATAACATTGTTTTTTTAAATAAAAAATATGATGAGTAAGAAGTAGTTAATATACCTATTATATATTCATTAAAATAATGAGAAATGATCATTTTATTTGATCTGGGTTTCCAAACATTGTAAAACTGTAGGAGAACTCACAATTCTGAATGGAAGTATTCATAATGGGATTTGGGTTATCAATTTTACCTCTTAGGTTTGACCTTGATAATCCAAGGAATACCATGCATATTAGGATAATAAAAATAGTACCCTATAGGCATAATTCTCACATTTTTAGGAAATACTATATATCCTTATATCCTATTTTTTAAATTTAATGTGTAAAGAATAAATACATGATGGGATAAAAAAATGTTTGAAAGATTTATAGGGCCTTTTCATTCTACCTGTTTGAAGTTAGTAATAGTTATTTGAAGGCTTTAAAATGATTCCTAGTATGATATTTAATAAGGAAATATATAATAAATGATATTAATTTTTTATAATTGGATTTTATGAAAAATTTGTTCTATAAAGAATTCCTCAGGAGTTAGGGGATTAGGAAAATTAATTTCCAAAATAATGGAATGTGAAAGAACGTAATACTTTGAAATAATTAAATATGAGTAAATTTTTATAAGAATTCAATTTAATAAAATAATTATCATTAAGAACTGTAATAAGAATATTTTATATTATTTAAATAATTCATAAACAAGCTTTAATTATATATGTTAAAATTTAAAAAAATATGAAATTATTGAAAGAAAATGTTTTAATAGACTAAACTCTCTCATATATGTAATGAAAATCCTACACTATAATATATATATAAATATACATTTAATTTTCCTTTCATAATGAATCATCCAAATAATGAAAATAAACCAAACATTTTGATGGGTATTTGTATAAAAATGATACTGTAATCAAATAGATAAATGATTAAAAAAAATTATAGATTAAATAATCAATGTTGGTAAAATGGAAAATTAGCATAGGGAATAAGGATATCAATTATGTCTGGGATAATGAATCCAAGAAAACATAATTGTGAATAAGTGTATTAAAATAATGAATAATAAAATAAAATTTCCTAATAAAATATTTTTTCATAACATGAAAAGTGGGTGGGAAATTATCCCAAGATATTCTATTGTAGTTAATATAGACTATATAGAATATTAAACTAGAAATAATATAAATGGTGGGAAATTATTTTTATCGAGGAACTAATCATTAATATAATAAAATATACTTATTTCATGTACCCAACCATAATAATAATTAATATATAAATAATGATTGGTCAATATATTCAATTATATATTTATATAACATATTCATATTGAAATAAAGTTCAAGGGGTTTAGTTTGAGTTGTTTTAAGTGGATCTGTGAAATATACATTAGAAAAAAATTATTATATCTAGTAATGTGTTGTTAATTATCTAATAAAATGTTATATTAAATATATTGTGGAATCATGAATATGTATTTTCATGACAATATTAAACTATGCATGAATATTGTGATTTTATTTGGAAACAGTTTTTTAAATAATGGATTAAAAATATGTAGACAATATTAATCCAATGACCATTTATATAGCTCTATAAATACACCTATTAGAAATTTTTTTTCTAAAAAACTACAAAATTGAATTCTATTAATCTTACCATAAATTCATTAGTCAAGATTTGAGGCCTAAATCCAAAATCCTTATATATCAATATTTGACAACACTCAATTTGTATAATATATTTATTATATATTATTAAATGATTGCTCCACTTTTATCCATTTTAAATTAGTTTTATTGGAGTTTAGCCTACTAAAATTCAACTATTTTACTGGTTAGTCATAATTCAATAGTCAAAAAATATTATATTATATATATATATTATACTAAATTAAAAATTATTACTTCTAGATTTCTGAGAGTTTGAACATTCAATTTTTTGGGTAAATTAATCATATCATTTAATAAATTCACCATAATACTAAAAAATTAGATATAAGGATAACCCCAATATGGAGAAAAGTATATACCTTGATCACTGGTTGTTTCTAGTTAGCACCAAGGGATTAAATAAAATGTTGGGAATTTATTTTCCTTAGAAAACAATGATAATAAAAATAATAAAAATGAGTTTTTTTTATTTCAAATTATGATGTAGTAAATAATATTTTTATTTAATAAAATATTCTAAATTTAAAAATTGAAAAAACTATTCACCAAGAACCATTAAAAGGGGATATGATGAAAAAATTTATCTTTGAAGGTCAACATTATCTAATTATATATCATGTAATCATTGATGGATTTATAAATAACTTATAGTAAAAAATATTTGTCTTCATATGATCCTTGCAACCTGTAACAATTATATATATATATCATGGTGTTCATATATGGTATGATTCCACATATATATCGGATTACAAAATTTGATCTCATATATTCCCATGGTTGAGTAATCCTAAAATATCAATGGAAATGAGTCAGTATAGGTGAAACTAAATCTTAAATATGACATTAGATTAACAAATCCATTAAACATATATAACAATAGTAATTTAATTAAATACTAATTAGTTTTTAACCAATTGTGAAACAATTAAATTCATTAAAAATAAATATTAAAAATTTTAATTATAAAATAAGATATATTCACTTTAAGACCATTTTATAAAATCTATATTTTTATTTATAAAAATAAAAATTATGATTATTAAAAATTATCAACATTATTCTCATGAAAGGTAATAGTGTAGAAATTTTAAAAAATAGTAAATACCCTTAATATATAGTAAAAATCTACTATATATTTTATTCTTAGTTGTATCTTAACCATAATGTTAATACATATATTATATCAATCAAATCCTTTTAAATAGGACTTATTACCCTGTGTACACAATATTTAGACAATGTGATGTGACAAGATAGCTAATTGAAGTAATGAGAGGGATGATTTAATTCATATAAAAATATTTCCTTGAAACAACATTGATTTCACTGTTTATTGGTGAACTGGATCAACACAAAATCTAATTGGAATGTGATGAATTAGAAAATTAGATGGAATCCACATGGAGACTATGACTATAATGAGGTTAACCAACCCTTTATGGCTAGATAGTCTTCAATGCATGGTGAGTTTTATACCATGTCACATGGTGTTTTTTATTTGTAAAAGTGATATACTTTAAGTTAATGATAATTTCATAGAATATTTAACAACAGTGTCTCTAGACAATCCAGTATTCCTTCTATTTGATAGATAATAATAATTGCAAAAAATGTAAAATAATGATTGATGAGTAATATCAAATAAAACAACAATGATATTCTTATTAATATATAGGCATATTCAACCCAACATCGACATGATCACCTGATCTATGGTAAAAATGTACCTTCCCTCCCTAAAATTTTTCTTTATAAATTTTGTTTGGCTGGTAATTTATTATATTCTTGTGAGTTTTTATGTTAAACTAGAGGTAATACAACCATAGAATAATAACAATAACAATGATAAGGTTTTACATTGCCAACTCCAAATTAATAAACAACAACTAAAAATATTAATTTTTTAATAAATACAGAAGCTATATAAAAATTGAATCTTAATTGTTTAATTATTCCCATTACATATTTAATCTAGGTCCACTAAATAACTTTTTTTCCAGAAAATAATTTGTAATATTTGTTACCACATCAATCAAACCCTAATGAATTAATCCCTTTAAAAAAATTATAATTAAAAATAAAAAAAAATCATCGTAACAATCACCAAAAGTATGGGGTGACTTCCAAGCTATGTAGAAAATGACTTTAATGTAATATATCTTTAAAACAATATCACAATATATGGTTGTTAGGAAACTTAAAAATTATGTAGTCTATGAAACGACGAAATGGTTTCCATTATAATGGAATCAAATGAAATCCCCTATCCTCTCATGCTCACATATTCTCTTACTTAATGTTTTTGATGTTTTAAATTATACATGGAAGCAACTTTCCATCTTTGCATCCACAATAATATTCACTTTATGGAATTTATTTAATGTTTTTTATTTTTAATTCTTTTATTTTATTTTATATTAGTATTAATTATTTTCAATTAATAGTAATTAGTTTTAATTATAATTATTTCATTTTATTTTTCATTAATTAGTTTTAAGTAATTGTAATTATTTTTAATTACAGGTATTTAGTTTTAATTATTAATAATTATGTTTAATCAGAAGCCTTTAGTTGCAATTAGTTTTAATTCTTCGACATTTTAATTATTATTAACACATAGTAATAATTAGTAATACTCAATAATAATTAGTAGTAATCAGTATTTATTATTAGAAGTTAATAATAATTATCATTAATCGGTATTAATTATTCATACTTAGTAATGAATAGTAGTACATAGTATTAATTAGTAAAAATTAAACAATAATTATTAGTAATTAGATATAATTAGTGGTAATTAGTAATAATTAGTGGAAATTAGTAAAATATAGTAAAAATGAGTTCTAACTGTTATTAACTAAAAATATTTTGTAAAAATTAGTCATACTTCGTAATAATTAGAAGTACTTAGTATTAATTAGTAAAAATTAAGTAAAAATTAGAGGTAATTAGTACAAAATAGTAGTAATTAGTTATAATTAATGGCAATTAATTATAACTACTGGTGATTAGTAATAATTAGTGATAATTAGATATAATTAGTTGTAATTAGAAATAATTATTGGAAATTAGTAATAATTAGTAGTCATTTGTGGTAATTAGTAATAATTAGTGGCAATTAGTAATAATTAGTGGTAATTAGTAATAATTAGCGGTAATTAATAATAATTAGTGATAAATAAATTAATTGGGTGTAATAATTGGCAATGATTAATAATTAGTGGTAATTAGTAATAAGTAGTAGAAATTTGAATAAATTAGGGGTAATTAATATTGAATATTGTTAATTAGTGGTAATTAGGAATAATTAGTGGTAATTACTAATAATTAGTGGTAATTACTCATAATTAGTGGTAATTATTAAGAAATATAAGTAATTAGTAATAATTAGAAATAAATAATAAGAAGCAGTAATGAGTTATTATAAACTAATAAAAACATGTAATAATTAGAAGAAATTAATAAAACTAGGTTAAAATTAGTAATAATTAGTGGAAATTAATAAGAATTAGTGGTAATTAGTAATAATTAATTATATTTGTTGATAATTAGAAAAAATCAGTTGTAATTAGTAGTAAATAGTGAAATATTGTAATAAATTTTCAAAAACTAGTATAAATTATTAATAATTAGTCGTACTTAGTAAAAATTAGTAGCACAAAGGGTTAATTAGTAAAAATTAGAAAATAGTAAGTAATAAATAGTTTTTATTAGTAATAATTAGTTTTAATTAGTAATAATTAGAAATAATTGTTTATTATTTATGGTAAATAGTAATAATTAGTGGCAATTAGTGGTAATTAGTAATAATTAGTGGAAATTAGTGGTAATTAGTTTTCAATAGTAATTATTAGTGGTAATTCATAGTAAATAGTTGTAATTAATAATAAATAGTGTAAATTTAGTAAAAATTAGTTTTAATTAGTAATAATTTGGAATAATTAGTTGTAATTTGTAATAATAAGTAATAATTACTTGTAATTAGTAATAATTAATGGTAATTAGTAATAATTAGGGATAATTAGCAATACATAGTGGTAATTAGTGAAAATTAGTTGTAATTAGTAATAATAAGTCATAATTAGTTCTAATTAGTGAAAATTATTAAAAGGTAGAAAAATTTTCATAAAATAAAAAAAATAGTACTAATTATTAAAAATTAATGGAAGTTTTTTATAAATCTATAAAAATTAGTAATTAATAGGTAAAAATTAGTAATAAATAGTTATAAACTAATAAAAATAAGAAAATTCAAATAATTTGTTATAATTTTTTTATAAAATTGTATAAATTATTTTTTAATTATTATGAATTAATATTTTTTTTGAAATATATAATAAAATTAAATATTAAAATTTTTATAAATTAATAAAATTATTTTAAATTAGTATAATTTATATTAAATTACTATGTAATAATATAAATTATTAAAAATGACAATAAAATTGAAAATAAAATATGTCGTCAATATTTATGTCATGACCAATGAAACATTTGAACATGGTTGACATAAATTGGTTATTTTTCATGACTTGAATATTTTTAATTATAGGATTTACACCTTTTAGTAATTTATAATATATTTTATTACTTTATACTAAATTATACTGAAATTTAGTGTTAATTATTAAACAATAGTTGTAATTACAAAAAATTAGTTGTAAATTTAAAAATAGTAGTGGTCATTTGTAATAATTTACAATAATTGTCTATGACTACTAATAAGAAATGTTTTTTAGCAACTATTATCAGTAATTAGTAAAAATTACCTCTAATTTGTTTTAATAAATTATAATTAGAAAAATTCATCATATTTTGTAAAAATTAGTGGCAAATAAAAAATGATAATATTTACAAGTAAATTATAATTTTACAATTTTCTACACTTTTTTAGATCAAATTCTTCTCATATCTAATTATTTATAAAAACGGTTATTTTTATATTTTTAATGGAAATATGGAACATGGATGTCTAAAAAAATATTTATTACATGATTAAAATTTGTTAAATTATCATAGGAATGTAATCAATTCTTGTATAAACCTTTTTTGAATTGAGGGTTTTGATGTTTTTTAATCAGTTTCATCATTAAAACCAGAATCTGTTTAAGGAAAGAAAATTAATCGTCCGTGTAAGAAATATGATCTATGGGGGTTTGAAACATTTGATAATGTTGAGGGTAATCTATTGTGTTTTGTTTTTGGAAAATAATATTTTTTTATGTATCAACATGTTGAATGCAGTTCTAGAGAAAATTATAATAATTTGGTTCCAGATCCATCATGTTTTCAAACTTTCACACATGATGTTTCTAGACCGTCTTATCCTAAAAATGACACTCCATATGGTATAGATTGTACTGCAGAGTTAGAATCATATTGTTTTTATGAGTTGTTGAATTCAACTGAGATACTTTATATCCTCATCGTAAAATACAAAATTTTGATGTGGTTAAAAAATTAGTGGCTATTAAAATCCAAAAATGGAATGAAAAATATATTCTTTGATCATATTTTATATTTGTTTGAAGAACCATTTTGTAAAGGAAATGTGTGGCCTACAAATTTAAATGAGTTCAAGAGGCTAGTTCATAATTTTCTTCTTAGATATCTGAAGATTCATGCATGTCAAATTTTTTGAATCTTGTATTATTGTGAAAATGAGTCAATAACTAGTAGTCCTATATGTGAGAAATCATAGTACATATAGGCTCAAATATGGATGTATGGATTCATTCATAGTAAACATTTTAGGTATTTCCTGCTTACAACCCAATTATAATATTTATTAATGACTCCAAACACAGTGTCATTGATGTCATGAAAAAACTACATTTCAACTGGAAAAATCTTAAATAATCCTTATGATTGTTATTCATGTAAAAATTTGGACCATGTACATATTATCTTTTCTAAAATAATCTTGAAACATGTGAATATGTATTTTTTCAGATTATTACCATCAATTTGGTTCCTATGGTAGTCAATATTCTTTTTGGTCAGTCTTTATAACTCTGTACAACTTAGTTTCCTTGATTTTTATAAATGATCCATTTATATTTTTTACCTTATTAATTCCAGAACATAAAAAAATAGTGTCTATGTTTATTTGAATCCATTTATTGTTCTGTAAATTAATTGTTGCGTAATGGATCCTTTAGATATGATGTTGTTTTGAAATGAATTCCAATCAAAAGCTACATTAATTTGAATAAATTGTGACTACCAATTATATGGAATGTTATCTATCTAGATTACAAAGGGTCCAAATTAATTTGAGTATAATACTATCAATGGGAGAAAGGCTTGTTTTTTGAATGTCATCACATATTTCTTCTTATTGATCATTCTTTTCGAAGCAAAAAAAATCATTTCAAAAAAGGAACAGTTTATTGAGATGGTCCTCAAATAATGATATCATGTATTGAGTTAAAATATATTGTATCTTTATTGCCTCCCATTAACATTGGACTAAATATAAAATAATAAAAAATAGATAGATTTTGGGAAGAACACAACTGGAAAAATAGATATTTTTTTGTGATATTTCCTATCAATCTGACTTTTCGGTTTATCACATTTTATATTTCATGAATATTAAGGTAAAATATATTGGTAATATATTTTACCCAAATTTTGACACACCTAGTAATATCAAAGATAATTTTAAAGTATGATTAGATCTTCCCCAAATTTCTAGGAGACTGGAACTTTAACTTTTTTAAAATGAAATATCATAGAATTTAATGAAGCCAAAAGAGGATAACATAGTTTCTAAAGCAATGTGTTTATTATTTGGTTGGTGGATTTTATACTTGGTGATTCTATATGATTAGGATACCAATTTGGAGATAAAGGTCATAAATAGTCATATTACTGGGCTAAAAAGTCGTGAAAGTCATGTTATGATGGAAAGACCTAAACTAATTAGTTTTAGAGGTTTTTTGAATTATATGATTTGATATTCACTAATATAAATATCAATTTTTTTACAATACATTTGTGTACGAACAACATGCTAAGATACAATAAGTTGACGAAAGAAGATATATTTTTAAATTTATGTAAATTAAAAATACAATTTCTGCTTGATTTCAATGAATCAATGGAACATTTGATATTACTTTTTTTAAATGATGAAAAATGATTAGGGTTACTATAATTCTAATGTATGTGACCATATGAGAGATGCACCAAAAAAATTAAGAAAAAGGTTCATGAAAAAGCATCGATTGAAGGATTAATTGTAGAAGCTTATTTATTGAAGTAAATTTATTTTCTAAAGTCTAATTATTTTCCATATGAATATCCCTCAAAACATAACCAAATGGTTCATAATTAGGGAAATATTGATGAGGAAATGAACCATCAATTATCATTTTTCAATCTTCTTGAACAAGGCTTTGGTTGATTTCATGAATGATCACTTTCATATGATGAACATCCCATATATCATACACATATTTTTCTCAATTGTGATGAAATAACACAATTTATACAATGAGTTCTAAATTCACTCAATTTATAATTTTTTAAAAGTAAATGAATATCATTTTATTTTTTGATTATATGAATATCATATCGAGAAATGTATACAATAAATTATAACACCCAATATTGAAGAATTGCATGCAAATTTATTTTTCATATTGGTTTCAAAAATGGGAAAGTTAATTTTTAATATTTTATCACGTAAAATAAATTTATTAATTTTAATGGTGATAAATAATTTTAATATTCCCACGTATCTAGACATACTGATAAAATGGATAATATATTATGTTTATCAAGTAACCCATTATCCAAAATGGTTAAATATTATAATTAAAATGTGGTGAATGGTTTTCAATTTTATATACCTGAAAATATGAAATTAAAAAAATAATAGTGGTGTTTTCTTGATAGGATTTCATCATAGAGAAAGTGAAGATAACATTTATGGAATGCTTGAAGAAATAAATAATGTAGGTTATCTGGGATAGAATTTTGTAATGTTGTTTAAATATTTTTGGTTGGATAATGATAGAAGTTTTCATGTAAATCTACTC
Source organism: Viscum album (assembly GCA_963277665.1). Taxonomy (NCBI): domain Eukaryota; kingdom Viridiplantae; phylum Streptophyta; class Magnoliopsida; order Santalales; family Viscaceae; genus Viscum; species Viscum album. Next base: position 64,184 of record CAUJRU010002502.1, read on the forward strand.
CATGGAATGATTGATAGTAATTATAAAAACTTATTACTGTTAATGAAATATTTTTATTTGATCATGAGGAACATCAAATTTTTTATGAAAAATATTATAATGATTTGAGAGATTTATGTGTTTGTTCAAGCATAATAAAAATAAAATCTTCTAAAAAATCAGTTTATCCAATGTGATTGTGGTTCCGCAGAAGTATAGGTAATTGAAATTTTTCAAGAGACAACTCTAAATGCATATTTTCCACAAGGAGACATAAATATCAATGGTGGCACACCACATTTATGGGTCAAGGGTGATTATGATGTTATTGATGTAATAAATGGATTAGAAATAGAAAGATATGATGAAGCTGAAACACATATTGAAATATATATTACCAAGGAGGAATATAAATATATTGAAAACAACATATACAATTATGAGAATAAAGACGATGTTTGATAGAATTAAATTCTAGTTTTAATCATATATAATATATATCTTTATATAATACTTGTCTGAAATTATTTTTTTGACAAAAATCATTTCATGATTCAAATTATAGATGACTGTTTGTCTGATCTATTTCATTTTTTGGATGGGGCTACACTACCTGGTGATGATCTTGATGCTTCATTGTCTGTCCCCCAAGCTTTTGGTGGTTTAGCATTGACTCAGAAGATATATAGTCTTGTGAGAATGATGATTACTACTAAATCCTTGAGCGATATCCATGTCTTCAGTTCGATCCATGATTGAAGAGGTATGTTCAGTTTTTTATTTCAATTATTTTTTATTAATTTATTTATATATAAATTATATTGTTATTTGCTCTGGTTTTTACAGTTTTATCATATAGATGTTCGGTATGGGTGAAATATTGCATATTTGTTTTTACAACCACATACTTGAGATCAGATTCCTATTGATGTTCAACACCACAAGTTTGATCATTGGTTGGTTTATAACTAAATAATAGTTATATTTTCATTTATTTAATTACTATCAATCTATTATTTATTATTTTTTGGGTTTATCGTATCCCATTGATGATATCATGAAGTCCTCTATCTAGGAGGCATGGGAGGTCTTTATGAATGATTTTTTTCTATTTTTTTTTCATAATTTGAAGAGGATTGCCAAGAAGAAATAAGGACTCAGAGGTTTTGATTAATCTTGTTGTGCCCAAAAACCATATTACATATAATCTCAGGTTTGGGTTGAATTATGTTCATACAATATGAGTTCTTATTTTCAAAGGACATCATCATGAGGTCAGCAGAACCATGGGATATAGGAGGCAACCCATTGAGTTGGTAGTCATACATTCTACACACATTGCTGAAATATGGTTAGTATATTTCTTTAATAATTTATATGACATTAAATGTGAACTATATATTTTATAATCACATAGGTAGTCGACATCCCAATTTTATGGATTTATAAGTTTACAAGAGGATGTACATCACTCATATCACTGGAGATATTACAGGTGATTTCCAGCATCATATTGTGGTTAGTATAATTTTTTAATTATTAAAATTTAGTGAAAATAATATTTTTACTATTTTAATTTTAAATTTCAATTTAAGTAGTCATATGGGTTGGAGAACTATCAAACACATGTTGAGAGTCAGAATGATATAAAGGATCAAATCACTAGTGCAGCGGTATTTGATGTTGCAATATTAATGCAGGTTACACAATATGCCTTCGAGAAAGAATAAGATGTTGGTATTGTCTATTGATTAATTTCTGTTAGATATTATGGTACCATTGTCATGATATTGTCTAGCTCGAGGAGATATCTGGAATAGTCTCCACAATCTTCTTCACAATACGAGGAGCAACTACGAGATCAAGGTGAGCTTATAAAGACCATTCATAGGGAGTAGTAAGAGCTCCATCAACAATTACAGTAGCAGTAGGAGGAGATGCATCAATGTAAGGATCAGATACATGAGCATATATGGAGAGCATGTGATATCTTACTCAGGGTTTAGGGATTTAGTTCCCCCCACCTCCTCTAGATGAATCTCCCCCTTAGTGATTTATGTAATTTTATTTTGTCACATATAATTTAATAAAAATTTGAATGAACATATATTTTGTAATAATTTTATTAATTTTTATATATATAGTTTTATGAACTTCTTTTTTATATATTTGTCATTATTTTTATTTTATTTTATTTTTATTTAATTTTTTTTTGAAATGGAACGATTTACCCGTCACAAATTATTATTTATTATGGGTCAATATTCTTATTGAAATGGATCTTTTGTTTAAAAAGGGAGAAAAGTTATTTTAAATGGGATACATACCTATCCCAAAAATCTATTTTTTGTGATACCATTTTCAGTAATAGGTCATTTGTGAGGGAAGCCGTTCACATAATTACCATCCCGAAAAATGAATTTTCTAGTTGTGGTCATGTTATAAATGTTGTTATAAACACATGTAAAATGAATTTCAATGAATAATATGATGATATATATCATCTTATTTTTCATATTTTTCATACAATTATTGTCTATTATTTATTTTACCATTGAATGGGTAAGATGAAAAGAAATTTTAATGAAACTAAAAGACCATAGAAATAGAAATATGATTTTCTACTTAGTACAAGTTTATAAGGTTACACCTTAATCTTGTTAGAAAGGTATTTTGATAAATCAAGGCCTTATAAAATCTAGATGGAATACTTATGAGAATTATTTTTAAAGATATTTATCTCATGAAGAAGTTATAAGTATATAGAATGGTGTGGTATTTATAGGTGGATAATATATGTTTTATAAAAAATAATATTATTAAAATAAAATATTATTTCTCTCAATAGTGATTAAACATTTGATTCAATTATAAGGGGATAGTAATTTAATAAAACAATATTCATTAAAATATCTATATAACAAATAAAATCCTTAAAAATCATTCATATACAATAATACAAAAATAGTAATTATAATTTATTTTATTATTAACAAAAATATTTCACTATTTGCTAAAGCTACCAAAACATCATACATAACATATTTATACCGTTAGATTCCAAATATTAATTCCATTTTATCAAAAGTAATTTTTGAAACATAGGAAATTTATTTATTAAATTAAATCAATATTTATGGAAAAATATAATTCTTAAAACATGACAACATTTATGCCTCTTAGAAAAATTATATTTGATTTTTTAAAATTTTATTATATATAAAATTAGTTACCGATAAATCTGTTTCCTCAAAATAAAATTCTATTTTATATTTTTATGTTTATAATAAAATATAATTTCAATAAAAAATAAAACATATATAATATGGATAAATACTATTAAACTTTATTTATGTGAAATATTTAATTTACTATGTAGAAATATTTTACTCAATATTTTGATGATATAAATTCATTATATTTTTTGTAATAAAATTTAAAAATAATTTTTAAAATTTTAAAGTCCATGTTTCTATTCCAATGACTAGATTAATATTCTAATGGGTACATGATAATTCAAATGATAAATTTTTCAAAATTCATATAATCCTTACAAATCGTATAATTACATCTAATTTTAATACCTCTTAATTTAATAAATTATATCGCAATATTATATACATATAATTTCCAAACATATATTTGAGTTTGTAATAATTCATTAAATTTTTGTTCACGTCTAAGATAATTCTTGGATTTCAGGACATATGACAATATAAAACACTAGTTTTGTTATTTATATATGTTAATTATTTCATTGTACTATTTCAAATTTTATGGAGTATAGTTATACTTATTTTATAATTTAATGTATTAATAGAATAACTTATTGTTTATTTCTAATATTCAGTGTATATGTTTTATTTATACATATATATATTGGGAATGTAATTTTGTATAGTCTATCTAAGGATGTTATTCCATATTGAGAACCATCTCTATGTTTAACGAATACGAAATTTTCCTCTACAAAATAATGGGTATGTATCGATCTATATTGGTTAAAATTGATAGTGGTATTCCATATAGGTTCACCACATCATTGGTGTTTATCATTAAAAGTTTATCAAGTGTGAATTTCTCTCTAATTGTACTGAAGTTAGAAATTTTAATAAGAAAATCCACCATAACCCTTATTGAATTGTTTCCTTTGGATATAATTGGATGAACCATTGAAAAATTCATTACGATGTTCTCCCATTTTTATATTATTATATATAATTGTTGTATAATCCATTTGTAGAATTTAAATTTATTCCTTTAATTATTAGAATAGAAATCACTTTGAGATATATTCGGAATTCTACTTCCTCATATTTTCTATATGAAGTTCTATTGGTGATCTTTGTACATCTTTTTACAGTTACGGTGGATAGAGAATGTTGATATATTGGAGTAATCTTATAAACCATTTATTTATGTCTAGAATTTATGGTACATGTCATAATGTTCTAAATCATGCAACTCTATATTTATTAATTTTAAATTTTACAAAATTTCACTTAATTATTGATTCATCCTTCTTATATATCTCCACACCATCCCTTTATTCTTTTATGATAATCTCTAGGATATATGGACATGTAATATTTTTAGTAACTTGGGATATCCCCCCCACCCAATTTAAGATTCCCATGAATATCTTATTAGTCTATTTAAATATTGGATTTTCTTAATCATTATCATGAATAAGTTTTTAAGCTCCATTATACTCTTATAACATACCACTTTATTCACATTTCTTGGATACAAAAAGATTATGGAGTCATAGTAATTAATTACTTCTAACCATCATGGATATTTTTATAGATATGATTTTATCTGAATATAAACTTTTATATATTATGTTTTTTAAATATGTCACCATTTTTATTAATATTGATAATGTCTCTAAATCATCAATGTGAGTATTTCAACAACCAACTATAAGCCAGAAACTGGTAAAACATTTTTTTGAACCTCAAACTATCTTAAGGAACAAATTATCACCTTACACAATTTCATGATTGCACAACCAAATCCCCTGTATGATGTAACCATGAAAATTCAAAATTACCTCCCACTTGAGGTATGTGTGATTACAGGTGTTGTGATGAAACACTTTTTCAAATCCTTGAATCTATATTCACATTCCTCTATCCATAAAACCATACTCGTTTTTGTGTTAACATGGATAGTGGGGTTTTAAATCATATGAATCTACTCATAAATTCAATGATAATATCAAACATATCCATTAAAACTTTGAAATTACATTATATATAATGCTATAGGGTATTCCATTATTCCATTTTTTATGAAAGATCCATATTATTCACCTTTATTATGATAGAATTACCCAAGAAAGTGACTTATTCTATCCATAAGTTTGAGTTAATATTTTTTTCATACAAATTATCCTTTCACAATTTCTTTAACATATTAGTGATGTGATTGTCATATTCCTCCTTTATTTTTGAGTATATTAAAATATAAACTTCAACTATTATGTGCAATTTTTCTTGCTGACATGTAAGGAACCAATTTATCCAGTCCATTAACATTTCATACTCATTTATGGGCCTAAAAGGAATCTTTATTAACTCATAGTTTCTATTTCTTATATAAAATACTACCTCATAAATATAATCTGTATTCACCTTCAATTGATTATATGTAGATAAAATATCAACATTTGGGATGTATTAATCTCCATGTTGTTTATATAACAAATAATCAATCCATATAAGGTAATACTTGTTCAATATCGTATTTTCATTGAAATTGTGATAGTTAATGAATAAATTCATTAGACCATCCTTCTTATTAATAAATATGATTGGTTCACCCCATGGCTTTGTACATGGGATTATGAAACCCTTGTAAATATTATCATGTAGTTGATTATTCAGTTATTCCAGTTCTATGGGTGTTTTTTAGGGACTCTAGAAAATTACAAGGGATTAGGTTATATGTTTGATAGAAAACACAGAATTTCAATTAAGTGGATGATTAGAAAACACTTTACATTATAATATTCCCTCATAATGGGTATGTCTTCAAGGGTAATTTATTCCATTCATTCAATCATTTGAGTTGGATTTGATTTATCAAAATGTAATAATATCCATCCTTGACAAGGATTTTCCAAAATACATTCACAATTCTACATGATGATGTATAGATTCATAGGATAGTCTGGGCTAGGGAAGTATATCTACGAATCTTAAATGTTAATATAGGATCAATATATGGATAACCCATCCATTCCAACTATATAATAAAATTTTACTTATATAAGTACAATAAGTTTTTATAGGAGAGTATCCCTACTAATTTTAATTGGGTAGATTTATATTCATGAGATGAAATTAATACGAAAATAGGTATTTTCATTAATAATGAAAAATCGATGTCTTGAGGTGGTGTTTAAATAATTCTAAACAACTTGCATCATATAAAGTAATGTTTATAACTAGAATCACATAATTGGTTACCCATTTCTAAATGAACACCAATTATTTCAATAACTAATTTATATTAATGATTCAACTCAAAATAAGTGGCAATATAAGATTTTACTTGATCCCATTGATTTCATGGTTATTGTTTTTTGTTATCCTCAATCACCCTTTGTTTAGTGCATTGACACGTATTTGTTTATGTTAATGTTGAAACATTTGGTCTATGGTTGGAGATTTTATTTGAACCATCCTTTATTACATCGAAATAGTTTTATTACTTATATCTATTCATTATTCATTAACTTTATTCGATAATTTTATACAATTGATGGATATATTCCTTCCCATGAGGAATTTCATAGGGTGTTTGTTCCTAGAATTTTCACATGTGGGTGTGTAACATCCTAGTCCTTCAGGGAGGTTCAAATCACTTAAATTTAAATTTCAATCCCTTATTTTATCATTATAAAATATACTAAAGGATTAAAATAGGTTTTGGGAGTGTGATAGGGGTTTTTAGAGCCCAAATCTCATGCTTAGAAAGAAACATGTGAGGTGAACCGTTAGGGTGTGGTTAGTATAAACCATACCCCACATATGGTGTGGCCCTATAAGGGTGACACGTGGGTTGTTTACTATGATAGGGAGACACATTGTCATACAAGAGTGTTATAGAATACATTTTAGGGGTCACATGGGATACAAACAATTTGTTAAACCATGTGACTAACCCATATAAGGGGGTTAACCCATGCGATAGTTTTGGTGCATGGTTTTTCCAAACGTGTAGACAAACTATGTTCCCTTTTAAAGTGGGTAAAAATATAATTTTCCCCTAAAATCATTTATATTTTATCATCCAATTTTTTGAAACCAAACTACATATCACCTCTCCCACACCTTGGTAAGTCCTCTATTATCCCTAAATGTAGGATTTCAGATACTTCCACCATTCAGTGTTCGATTATTTCTCTGTTTTTCATGTTGGATATCTAACGGTGAGGTCGTAACCACTGATCATTCATTTCTTAGATTATCATAGAGTAATGAATGTAATTTCCATGTTATAAAATAGGAACTATTTTCTATTTTTTCATCTATTTCATCAATTTGTACAATTCTAACATGAATTGAAGGCTAATACAATATATAGATTCATCTATCATTGTAATGAAGGTCTTATATACATTTTCCAAAAATTATTGATATTTAATGTTTGAACTATTGTGTAACTTTCTATACCTTCAATGAATTGCTTATAAAATTTAAAAAAACCTATGATAATTTATTATAACATAATCATGATGTACCTAATACCATTTGACAAGAATGGAGGTTGCTGACCCCAACCCAACCTACCACTTTATGGTGGGTTTGATTAAATTCCTATAATCTTGCTTCCACTTTAGGTGTGTTGAGCATGCCACTTTTGAGTGTAAGTACTATAAGAATTAAATGGATTGATAAAGATTTGATAAAAAATTTTGAACCTTATAAATTATAGATGAAAGGGGAAAATGAAATTCAATACATTGAAATTCTGATAAGATATGGTTAATATCTTATCTTATGGTTAATTATGTAAATGTCTTTTATTATGTCATGAATATTAACATGAATCCTTTTTATCACTTTTAAGTGAATTGATTAATGAAATAAATTTGGAAATCAAAATTTATAAAGTAAATGGGAGCTAACAAGGAACTTGATTCCTTATATAGTACATTCAATAAAGGATGTCATGGTATAGAACTGATATAGGGTTTCTTATCATGGAACCAATGACTCGGTAGTATATTTTTGAATTACATGGCTTTGAATATTAACATGGATATGTATTTCTTGGAACACAATGGGTTTGTTCCTTAGGATCCACCTAGGTTTTTATCTAGTACCTTTAGAGATGATCCTTAGTCATGGTGAGGACACCTCAGTCATGGGATCTTGATTATTATACCATGTTTGTCTATATTTTACCACGTTACATTGGATAACTTATTTTGACTCAAGGAGGATTCCTTGGACAAAGGACTTGTGTCATGGCCCATTTAGGTATGATACATACTATGTTCTACATATGTAATTGATTATTTATAATGCTATGTAATTTTTCATCATTTATCTAATGTTTTTGACAGATCTTGTAAATGTAGATTGGGTTTTATCACATTTTCATTTATTACCTCTTTCCTATTATACCTACACATTGTTTTAACATATATTCTAAAAATGGATTTATTATTGACACTTTTGGTGGTGTTCTAATGAGTTTTAATCACACCCTATTGGGGTCGATGATTAATACCCATACATTATTCATTGATATAGGTAGGTAAAAGGGATACCATCCAACTATAGATCCTTGATTTTTTTCACTTGGATGGAGTATAGAAATAGAGGACCGATTTTATGCTCATGATGATATTATGGATAGATTTTTGTCATTTGATTATTATGGTTTTTATTTAATGATGTATATCTCATTTTTTATGTTACCCATGCCTCTCCCATTTTTTATAGCTTCATGACATATTTATTTTGTATATGATTCTGGATATGTAATGTTAATATAGTTTAGCCTGGATATTTACAACAAATATTTCCATTATACTGCTTCTAGTACATTTTTTTATTATATAACACTATGTTCAACTCAGATCATGAGGGTATAGTATCCCCACTATTTCACCCTAGGATCTTCTAAATAGTCAAAAAAATCTAGCATATAGGGAGGTGTTCTTGAGGCCATGTGGCCACCCTGGTTTGGTTATATAGGATTGAACCAGGTTTGGGACTTTAAAAAGTGGTATCCAAGGAATTATTTTCCTTTTGGTCTTACTATTTTAGGTCTGTGAAAAAGTTACTTGTTTATTTCATAATTTTTTAATGACGTTATTCCAAGGATTATCTAACCCATATAAAGAGAAAATTTGATGTTTCTTAGGATGTGATTTGATGTTCCAGTATTTTCTTATTTTAGTTGTCATGATTTGACTATTAGGTGATTCTTAAGATTTTTTAGAATGTTTTATCAACATGAATGAACTTTTATCTTTGGCCTAAAATAGAAAGGTGATACAACTTAGGGATCATTATAGGTGCCTAAGGACACACATGTCATGTATATACCTTTTAATATTTATTTTAAAACATTCTTTGATTATAAAATGTTGTATTTTCATGACTTTTATAACTGTTATCTAAATATTTTCGACAAATAATGAATATTATAAATAAATAATAAATTTTTTTTATCAAAATTATTTTTTCCCACATAGCCTCATAGTTGAACCTTAATTGTCCCAATTATTACATGTTTGTTCCATGAAACAGTCTGTTGATATTACTTGGATTTCTATTATAATTTAACTAGGACGATCCCTTATAAATTAGGAAAATTAACTTAACTAATCAATACTTTATTTAAGAAAAGCTACATTTTGAGACCTAAAATAAAAGGCTTGCTACATTTATAGGTTGTAACAATTGCGACTTTTAATGTATAAGAATATAAAATTTTGTTATTGTAGGCACACCAAATTGAACCATGATATTTATATATATAAGTATATATGATATACATATATAAATTTAAAATTTTAATTCTATATTTATATGGTTTCTACAAACTCAAGATGTCAATTTTAACTTAATGTAAGTTTTCCTCTATAACATACAATTTTTAATCCACATACCAGAGCCACTTATATGAGATGTGTGAACTTAAACCGAACCCAAATTTAGCACTGGGACATTCATACTGTCTCTTGGGTCCCATTATGATACAATATATCACATAGAAAAAGATTTAGGATCATGAAGTGGTGTCTGACTCATGTAAAAGGAGTATAGTACAAGTCATATTATTTTATTTGTTTTCATTTTATTATAAAATTCAATTTAAATTTGGGCATTTGGAATTGTATAGATATTAGTCAATGAAAGCCTCTTGTTACATTCTAGTTGGGTAGAGAAACTATGAATTAGAGGT
>CAUJRU010002503.1:0-74532 GCA_963277665.1 Viscum album
TTATAAAATGATTTTCGGATTTTAAAGGTCCCAAAATTATATTTTTAGAGGATAAGGTGATAATAGTTCTAAATCCACCCATCCAATAGGTTTTTGAAAAGTTTAGGTCTTAAATTTTACATTATCTTTTCATTTTATTTAAATCGTTAAATAATGAGGTAATCACTGCATCATCATGGTGTCATAAATAATTTAATTTATTTAATGTCTAAAAATTATAAAAAAATATCATGAAGTAGGAAATCTTTTTATATTTCTAATGAATATTTATATTCAAAAATATGACTTGTATAACCCCATTTAAAAATTGTTTTAGTAAAACAACACATGTTTGTGACATTTTAATTTTAACTTTAAATAAAAAGGTATTAATGTCATTTTCCTACCAAAGTGTCTCCATGGGGTCCCCAAGATGACCCATCAATTTTCTGGGTTGGCCATGACACATCCAATAAGGGTAGGATATGTTTCAAGGTCATTTCATATTATTAAAACATTATTTTTACCTTAAATTACACTAATTACCTCTAATCGCGATTAAAAACATAAAAGTTACTATTCAACAAAAATTATTTTAATCCCATTGAACCACATTTTACTTCCTAATTACAACCATGTATGTTGGATTTTTGAAATTCAAAACACAGAGGTGGTAAAATTTCATTTAAATGAAAAATCAGTTTTTTAAGTACCACTTAGTGGTTTCACTATTCATCAAAAATTGATGTTTTTCAGAAAAATATCAAAACTTCACCCTAAGCTATATTTGATATTCCGAATTCAAAAATGATGTCTATTTTAAAAAATTAAAAACATATAAGATATATTAATTAATTTAATAATTAATTCCCGCTGTCAGAATAAATAGCGTGTTTTTATGAAAAAAAATGTATCAAAAGATTGACACTAGTTTAAGTCCAATTTCAAAGTGAAATTAATTTCAATGACCACAATTGGATTAAATGGTAAAAATATAATATAATTCAACTTTAAAACAAATTCAAAATATAATATGATCATATAAATAAATTAGATTAAAAAGTGGTTTTGAATTAAAATACAACATTTTTCACTATTCATTAAAAATTGAACTTTATCAAAAAAAATATCAAAAATTTACACAAAGTAAATTTTGATGTCCCAATTCTAAAGAAGAGTTTTATTGGGTAAAATATAATGTATTAGAGTGACCAATACTATATTTAAAGAGGGTTCTCCATCAAAAGGCGATAGTTCGACCTTTTAGTGAATATTAGAGTATCTATGCCTAAAATTGAATTATTTTTCTTATTTTAAGCCTTTATATTTTATTGGATAAATGTAAAAACATTTAACAAACATATATAATCATATTTTAGTTATTTATATTCATTACCGCCAACAAAACGGCTACGTGGTAACTACCATTTAAAATAATATTATTTTAATACTAGTGTTCAACATAAGATTTCAAAAAGACTCTTTGTTGCGTATCGGGTACGCTATCGAACATAGAAACCCCTTTAAAATAAAATTAATATTTAATTCGTAAATATTAATAAATATGAAAATTTATTATTCTTTATTTACCTGGGATGTTACATCTAAATTCACAAACTATATAGAATGAATTCTTTAGCATGGACACACAATTGATGACCCCTCAGATTTTCTGAAATTGTGAACTTTCATTGATCCATTAAAACATAATCGAATAAATTTAAATTATAATGGTTATTATTCCCTTAGATAGGTCTTGATGCCACTATTTTCACACCATCTCTATCCATCATCCAACAAATTTTTTTGGTAAACATTATTCCAATGAATAAACTCTTAGTAATCTGAAACTAGACTTTAACTCCCATGAAATTTTGTTAAAATTTGTTAGTGATTGAAGAAAAAGATGTTAAAAAGGTGATGTTGGAATAAATTAATAAAAATATTATAGAATAAAAATTTGGAACAATTATAATGAGTCCATGTCCATGAAAAATTTCAGGTGAAAACATTCAAGGATATAAATAAACTCTTATTCGAAGAAGAACTATTGGATAAAGAATTTGATGAGATGGTGTATTTATTCTCCTATAATATACAAAGAAAAAAATTTAAATTCAAATAAAATACTAAATTTTATTATTTTAAATTTATAAAATTGATATATCTTTTTCTTAGTTTTACTAAGAAATTTCATGATGAAGATGGAGAAGAAGAACTAGTGAAGAAACCATTTAAAGGAATAAAGAGAAAGAAGGAAACACAATATAAATTTCTCAAGAATAAGAACTTGTTATCAAAATTAGATGACATATAAGATGCATTATATGTACAAGAGGTCTATAAATATAGAAAACATAGTGAATAATTTCTTATGACTATTAAATATAGTACAAAAGTGGTGGACAATAATGATGAAGATGATGGAATCAAGGGAAGAGTTGAATTTGAACATAAACATGAGGTTTCTCTTGAAAAAATCAGAATGTATAGAGATGTAACAAAGAAATATAATGGTGTTTTGTATGAAATGAAACATCATATATATTAACATGAATAAGATAAGTCTAAAATAAAATCATATATTGAAAAACTAAAGTTTATAAATTTTGGGAAAGTGATTGAGCTCAGGATGAAATTTGAAGAAAATGAATGGGTTTATAAAGGAATAAATGGATTTCTAAAATGTAGAGTCTAAATAATTATATATCTTTTACAGATAATTCATGATGTGGTGGTGGAATTATAAATTATATGAAATGATCATTACACTCCGCATGGCATTAAGAAGTTCAAAGGCACCATCCCCTAAATAAGTTTAATAAGTACCTAGGGAGCCTATCAAATAAGTTGTGACTTCCTACATGTTAATCATCTTAAATAAAAATAAAAATACATGGTGAAAACTTCCAAAAGAATAAATTAGTGATGGTTAATGGTAAATTACAATAATATACTCTTCAAAATAATGTGATTATAAGTGAACCACAATAGGCACATACAGGTGTTGTTGGAGAAGAAAAGACTCACAAAAGGCACTAAAAGTTAAGTTTTATTATTGTGGGAATATAGAGAATAACTCATACATGTTTTATATATAAAAAATATATTCTATTTATTAAGATATATAAAAAAATACATGTATAATTTCATGATCTTGATATGGTTTTAATATATATTTCTTATGTTTTCAATGTTTTGGACACAAAATAGTGTATTATTCATTAAAATTACAAATAAATGTTCCTAAGGAAACACAAAAAATAATTAAATAGTATCCAAAAGAATCATAAATTAGGAAGAAAACTAAAAATAGATATAAAAACTTTCATGATAAATAGGAATCCATATAACTAAAATTGGCCTAATCAAATCTACCACCGAAATAACTGAAGTAGTTATCTTGGATCAAAAAGGTAAAATTTGAGATAGATAATGTTTATGTAATTGAATTTATAGAAACATATATATATAGAATATGAATTCTAGAGAGATACTTCACTTCCCATATTATGGGAAATAAATACCTTTTCATAGGGACAAAATATTATAAGGATATAGTTATGGGATTTAGTGATGATGAGGGGTGAAAAATAATTAGCTTTGGTAAGGACAAAATAGTTGGAAAATACCTAAGATGTAAAGACATCTTATTATGTGAATGACTTATTTAGAAACTATTTCTTATAATTAAATTATCTGAATTGGGGAATTAAATAAAACTCAAAAAATATTTTAATAATAAAGGGAATATATGGTACTATAGTTTCTCAAGGAAGGCACGCGGAAAGAAATATATATCTCACAGGTGGGGAGGAAGATAGATTTATGTTGTCCAAGTAGGATGAAAATAAATTTTTAGTACTATAGGCTTAACCATTTTAGAAAAAAAATCCATATAGTAATTAGTGAGAAATTAAGGAGCTTGATACCTCCATATATTTTCCGGAGATCACACTCACATTTGTGATACTTGTAAAAAAGGCATAATTAATTAAAATACTTACACGAAAAAGGAGAATAAGTAAAAATGATTACTTTATCTGGTGCATATACGTGTTTATTTTACAATTTTAAACTAATCCATGCATGTTAAAAGGTATTATATGTTATTTGTTAATGATTACAATAATATTTCATGGAAAATTGGAATTTCTCCCAAACTAGATCTATTCGAGTGCATCACTTATTATCAGAGATTTACAAAGAAAATAATAGGGATGAAAATTAAAAAGTTATCATTTGATATTGGTATATAGTTTACCAATAATCAATTATATTAATAACTATAAATTCATGAAATATTTCATTAGTGTTAACACTATGGACGCATCAAATAGTCATTGAGAAGAGGAATTGAATCATCAATAATATGGATTGGATAGTGCTCGTTGAAAAAAAAATATACGAAATATATATTGGAAATATAATATTCTTACATTAGTATACATATCCAATAGATCTTTACTATATATAAATGAATAGAAGTCCCCCTATGAGATGTGGTATGGAAAAAATCGAACACCCAAGTATTTTTGAGTTTTCATAAATAATTTTTCTATCCATAACTAATAGAAGCACCATAAGTTCCAAGTTCTTTGGGATAATGATACTTTCCTTTTACAATAACCCAAAATCAAGTCATATGAATTCTATGAGTAAGTATTTGAAAACTTGTTGAAATCCAAGATGTAATGGTCAGAAAGAACATAATTTGAAAACTGGTGAGAAGGTTTTTTAATAATTAAGTTAATAAAAAAAGGAATAATTTAATGATTAACTTATTAGATCTAGGGGGAGTTTATGGGGGATATATTGGACTCAAAATAAGACTATAAAAACTATCAAAATACAGTGGAAAAAATAACTTGTAATAGTAAACATAGTAGAACATAAATCAATGATAACTGTTGGAGACCAGGCGGTGCTGACTCAAACTAGAAGAATGAGAACTCAATATAAATACTCTTTTTTATATTTGGTTGAACCTAAAACCATTTAATAGGCTACTAAGTATGATACATAAGTCAATTATATACATTAATATCTTGATAAAATATAAAATAACAAGACATAGGAAGTATTTCCAAGGATGAAAAATAAAAATGTTATCACAACCAAATGGGTTTTCCAATATACACACAATGAAAATAAAAAAATGACAAAGAAAAAAGAAAATATAGTATGAAATATCTATTCACAAATGAAAATAATTTATATGGATCATACATTTTTACCCATGGATTAAAATTGAATCCATTATATTATTTGTTTGGTGGTACAAGGATGTTTCAAAGTGTATCTAAGGGATTAAAATAATTTTTCTTGAATTCATTCATTGACGAGGAAGTTAAAACTGTAAAACTAGATGGATTTCTAGTCAAAGAGGATGTAAATAGCATGTTCCTATTAAATAAGGAGTTATATTACCTAATTTAAGAACCATGGTTTTGGTAATCTCATCTAAACTAATGACCAAATAATCTTGGATTCTAAAGAGTTGGAGTTGATCAAAACCAATACATCAAGACAAAAAATGAATCAAAAAATGTTAGTTCTTATATATGTGGATGAAATCCTTTTTAGAGGCATAAATCATGAATAATGCATGATATTTTTAGATTATACAAGGTATAAATTTTTGATGTCTATGACTGGATAGATTATATTTTTCTTTGGATTAGAGGTCACTCAAAGAAATGATGGAATAATTATTTCTCAATTTTCTTGCTAAGGTGGTTCTCAAAAGTTTTTATATAGAAGATTTAGGGACAATTACAACTCTTAGTACTACCTATATGAAGGTTTAAAATTATATTGATGAAAATTATGTTGATATAACTCGATATAGAGAACTTACTATCAGTTTTCTCTATCTAAAAACCACACAAAATGATATAGTTTTTTCTATATGTGAAGATACATGTTACAAAATCTGTCCAAAAGAGATATATTTTATAAAAATGAAGTAGATACTCTGATATATCAATAATATATTAGATTTCAGGTTATATTATTACATGATATCACTATGTGAGTTATTGGGCCTTACATATGCATATTGGTAAAGTTTAGATGATGAAAAAAAGTCAACATCAGGTGGTTCTTTTTATGCTAAAAGTTCTTGAATCTCTTAGATGACTAAGAAGAAAGGTTTCATTTCATTGAGAAATATAGAGGATGAATATATAACAACTACTTAGTCTTGTACTCAATTTATAAGGATGAATCAATAACTTGAAGTCATCGGAGTTTATGTGAAATATCCTATTTCTATCATGCATGATAACTCAAGTGCTATAAATCATAGAAAAATATATCGTCCATCATTTAAGGACAAAGAACATTGAGTTAGAATATCTCGTTATTAAGGATAATGTTGAAAAATTCCCCATGAAGTTGAAGTATATGTTAAATCAACATCAAGATATTAATATTTTGACTAATACACTACCCAAATAAGATTTTTAAAAGAATCAATTAGAACATAGAGTTAAATGGTCTCTCTTGTGGAAATATATTTCTAGAAAAGGTTGGAATCTCTCTATTTTGATATTCATTTTAATCTCTAAATCTCTTTTTTGAACTTTTATTGAAGTTATATTGAGGTTTATTAACAAATTTGGAGATGGTGTAACACCCCAAACTTCTACAATACGCTTCTCTTAGAATAATGCAATAGCATGTGTTATTCGCAACATCGAGTTCTAACACACCACAATCAATCAAACTAACTGTTATCAATATTAACACCCAATTTTTCAAATTTATAAATTTTATTTTTCAAAATGGACTTCATTTTTGGATTTGGAATATCTAAATTAGCCTAGGGTGAATTTTTTGTATTTTTCTGAAAAACTACATTTTTTATGAATAGTGAAACCACTAAGTGGTAGTTAAAAAATGAATTTTTCATAAAACTTAATTTCACTGCTTCTGTGAGTGGAATTTAAAAAATCCGAGAGATACAGTTAATATCAAGGAGTAAAATGTGGTTCAATGAGATGAAAATAATTTGTGGTGAATAGTAACTTTTTACTTTTATTTACCACGGTTAAAAGTAAATAGGGTAATTAAGGGTAAAATGATATTAATATTACCCTAACACATGTACTAATTCTATTGGAAAAGTGTATCTCGACCAAAAACAACCTTAGGAATAAAATATTATCATTTAGGTCCACTTGGATTATATTAGGACATTTATTATTATTTAATTCAAAGAAGAGTTAAAAGAGTTAAAATCAAATTTTATTTACTAAAACATTTTTAATATAGGGTTATACATAAGATAAATTCGATTTTAAATATTCACTAGAAATATAAAAAAATTTCATAAATAATGGTATTTTATTTATAATTTTTAGGCATTAAATAATTAAATTTATTTATGACACAATGGTGATGCTGTAATTACATAATTAATGAAATATTAAAATAATTGATATTATAAATATCATAATAAATGTAATTTGAGACTTTTTATGAATTAAAATAATTTTCTAGGTTAATATCACATCTTAGGATTAATTTAATCAACATTTTTCGAAATAATCATTCTGTTATGATTTTCGCAAAAATCAATTTTCCAAATAGTGTCAAAATTGACATAAAAGAGTTTTTAAAACAAATATTATATTATTAATTGATATTAAATTCCTAAAAATCTAAGGTTCGGCCAACAGACTTATATAATGATAGGTGTTTCATTAATGGACCACTTGGGGGTTTTTGGAGGTATATAGTAAGTTTATTAACTATATAATATAAAAATATCAAGTGACATGGTAAGTGTCAAACTAATTAACTAAGTGTTAAAACTAAAAGATAAGGTTAATATAATAACCCAAACCTGTATAAATTCTATTGGTTGAATTGTTTTCGACCCATCCTCACCTTAACCTTTAAATAATCCACTTTGGAACAATTAGAAACCGAATATGAATTTATTATAAAATAATATTTCTAGCTTTTCCAAAGGTGCCCCTCACCCCACTTATAAAAGGGCACTCCCCCTTCTCACTAATTCACACATTCAAAGCCTTTTGACTCAGCCAAACCCTGACCAAATACTCTCTCAACTTCCCTCACTTCAACCTAGAGGCCTTATTCTGATTAGAAAGCCAACCTATGGAGCCCTTTTGATCAAATCAAAAGGAAGAACCCGAAGAAGAGGTAATGTTTTCACCACCCTCTTTCAAGTTCCTTTCTTCTTCAACTTCTTCTTTCTTTGTTTTTCTCATTATAAAGTAATTACTCAAGTATCTTATATATACTTTGATGTTATTATAAATATGGTACAACCATATTCAGTATTCTATCCATCTTTTGAATGACATGTCACCATACGTGCATACGTACGGCTTACCGTCTCCACGTCGTAGTGTATTTGTTATTCAATAGATTATTATTTGGATGAGTATAATAATGATGTGTAATTCATGTAAATAATAAATATAACATGATAATGATTCTTTATATATGATATACCATCCAATTATATATTATTTTAATATCAAAATAATGATATTTTTGCTCGTGCGTACGTACGGACTACTGTCTCCACGAACGCGATGAGATTCATTCTTCATCATATCCAAGTATAATTCTCATTTTATGATTAAAAATAATGTTTAAGAACTTGATATAATTCTGTATATGAATAAGATACAACCTATCCATAACAAACACGGCTTATGTAACAAAACATATAAAAGAAAACGAGTATGTTAACACCCAAAACGACGATAATTATGAGGTATTATTAACAAAGCAATGTTAAAAGATCATATATGATATCATATTAATGTATATTATTCTTGAATAATTTAATAACAACTATTTCACCATTATACAGGATTTTAACCTACCCACAACCAAGGAAAAGTAAATGGTAAGGGTTTATTTCGCAATCTCTTCATTGTCTGACATTGTTTATACATGATAATCTACTAGGATTTCTTTATCATCCACATCCATGTTTCTTAAAAATTTCTTTAAAACATTCTTACTATTTACAAGAATATGGTTTAAAGTCATTTATACCCTTTTTTTACTTTTTATAGGAGGTTTATAAAGGAATCTTTTCATCGTTTTCAAAACAAGTTGCTTTTTAACCTTTTCGACAGAATTAAGGTAAGAATGTTTTTTTAAATTATATGGAGGGTGCGGCTATTTTCTGCTGTTATTAAATATTTGAAGCTTCCCTTACAATATTGTAAGGAAATTTTCAAAGTAATTGTTTTATTTTATACTTATGTGACTCTTAAATGATTTCAAAATATGAAGAGATATTTCTCTAAAAAGAGTTTTGATTTCATCTATGTCAACATCCTTTGATGGATTTTAAGTTTATTTGGAGTCTATTTATTATGATACAAAACTTCCATATTGTATTGATGGTTTTGTGAAATGTTAGACTGTGGATGTGTTATTTTTATACCATTCATGGTTTATGAAGAAAGTATTGACATTTCGTATGCTAGTTTTAATACGAATGTTTATGTTATGTTTAAACCTGTCCATATGAAGAATGCATTGGACTTAATAAGTGACGAGTGGAGCCCACTATATCTCCTCGATGCATCCGTAGGTCTCATGAGATAAACTAGTGTCTTGGCATAAGGCATTGACAAAATCTTATTTGTAGTCTTGGCACGAGGCCTTGGATATGTGGTTCTGATAGTCTGGAATTATGCATTCCATCATTATGAAAGTGGTTATTGATATTGCATGTGATTATTTGATTAGTAGAATATCCATGTGAATAAGTAAATGGAATTATTTAATTTTATTTTTTCCATACTATGTTGAAGTTCAAGTTTAAAAGTCTTTTGTTTTAGATATACATTGCCTTAAATGTTTATTCTTAATTATGAATGTTTCCGCTATATTGTTATCCTTACTGGGCATTTGAGCTCACCCCTTTTCTATGTTCTATTTTTACCAGGATGTGAAGAAGTAATTTATGAAGGACCTGCAGGGATAGTATGAGGGGATAAGAGTGTGGAGTATAAAGACTATATTGTTTTAGTTTTCATTTTATGATGTAATGTAAACTTTATTAATGTATCTAGTTATTCCAAGTCTACTAAACTAATCGGTCTTTCGAAACTTGATATTTCTTGTGATCATGCCAATGTTATGTAATAATGCACCAAATCTGGGTATCTAGGGTCGGGGCATTATAGTTGGTATCATAGGAAGTTTATTACAATCCTTGGAAGCTAGATTTAGATAAACTCTGATTAGAGCACATAGATTTAAGATGGAATTTGAGGCTTTGTATAGAAGAACTTCCTAGAATTTTGGTATTGTAGAGATTTAGTGAGTTTTCCGAGCAATAAATCCCTGTCTAGATATGAGCTGGTAGAGGCGGATCTGGCACAGATGTACCTAGGGGTAAAACCCGAAATCACCGCTTTGAGCTAGACTCGAACGGGAACTGGTGCACGACAACGGGACTTGGTGCACTCTTGGTTATGACACTCCCGGGGGATATGCTTAGGATAACTCTCATTTTCTTTACAAATAATTATGAAGGGTTTATGAGTATATACTTCCACAAAGAAAACATTTTTATGATTATGGATTATATCCATAAATAGTTAAATTTATGTTTAGTGTTTTATAAGTATGGAATTATGTATTTTGATTCATAAATTGATCGAGTTTATGCCATAGTTTAGAAATAGAGCCTAGTGGAAGAAATGGAAACTGTTTCAATGCACACACTCCATTTATGGATTTCCATCCTGTTCAAGATAATTATAGTGGAGCTGGTGATGCAACTGGTGCTGATCAACTAATCACTATACTGGGATAACTCACTCAGGTTATGAATAATAAACTTACCCGTATAGAGCACCTTGATCCGCAGTGTGGAGGATCAATGTTATATCGCTTCATGATGCAACAACCACCAAAATTCAATGGGAGTATAAATCCCTTAGTAGTTGAGCAATGTATAAATTCCCCAGAAAAAATATTTCAGGCTTTGGGGTGTAGTGAAAGGGAAAAAGTTATCATGGCAGTTTACCGCCTCACTGGAGATGTTGATCAATGGTGGTCATTGACTCAAAACATGAATGAAGATGATGAGGTATCAAATATTGAATGTAGGGAGTTCAAAGATCTGTTTTTAGAAAAATACTTTCCTCGTGACCATCGAGGAGATATGGAAAGGAAATTTCTGAGTCTGAGACAAAAGGATGATGAGAATGTTGAAAAGTATGGGGCCAACTTTACGAGGTTAGAATGGTATGCTGGAGATTATATACGTAACCTAATATGGAAGATTGATCGTTTCTTTGATAGGTTAAAACCATTTATCCGTCGAGCATTAGTCTCACAATCCTTCTCGTCGTACAAAGACATTGTCTCATGTGCTATCAAGACAAAAAAGGAATTATCTAAGTCTTATGACTTTAATGAAAATAAAGAGAAGAAGAGATCTGTTGATCAATCTAGGAATGGAAATAAGGGGAAGAAGGGGAAAGTTGAATATCCATCCTGTAGTAAATGTGGGAAGAAACACCCTGGTACTCTCTTGAAGGGAATGGGAGTCTGTTACAAGTGTGGTGAAAAAGGCCACCAAGCTTGTGATTGCAAGGGGAAGAAGGAAGGTATTGATCTTCAATGCAAAAACCATAGGGAAATGGGACATTATTCAAATGAATGTCCTAAGAATCAGGGGAACTTACCTCGGAAAATGCCAAGGGATCAAGGCCAAGTTTATGCTATCACTACTGCTGAGGTAGAAGCTCTAAAAGACATGGTGGCATGTAATTTAATGGTTTCCTCAAGATTAGAAAATGAACTATTTGATTCTGGATCATCACATTATTTCATATCTTCCTAGTTTTCTAAGAAAATTAGATATTTCCAATTTGATTTAACAAGGGAGTTGTCAGTTAAAACTCCTAAGGGAAGTATCATTACAAAAAGGTTTTGTAAATCAGTTCCCATTAGAGCACATAAATGTTCTTTATATGCTGATCTCATCGTCACACCTATGATTGAGTTTGATATAATCCTCAGTATGGATTGTCTTTCGGACCATGATGCGAAGATTTATTTTAAGAAGAAGAAGGTTACGATTTTTTATGATGATGATAAGGAACACCTTATCTTTAGAGAAGAATCATCACCACCTAATTCTTATCTAGATACACCCCCAATAGCTCAACTAAATTCAATAATTGGGGAGGAAGAGAATGAAATTATAGTGGGTGAGGAAAGGAATGTTCAAATAGAGGATGTACCTATTGTGAAAGAATATGTAGATGTGTTTCCGGAAGATTTACCTGGACATCCTCCAGAACGAGAAGTTGAGTTTTCCATTGATTTAATTCCTGGATCAAGGCCTATATCAAAGACCCCTTATAGAATGGCCACTGTAGAATTAGTTTACCTAAAGAAACAACTAGAGGGAATTGAGTAATAAGGGACTTATTCGACCTAGTCTTTCTCTATGGGGAACCCCTATTCTTTTTGTTAAAAAGAAAGCTAGATCTATGAGGTTATGTATCGACTACAGGGCGATCAATGCTATAATAATAAAGAACAAGTATCCCCTACCTCGCAATGATGATTTATTTGACCAACTACATGGAGGTCAATACTTTTCAAAGGTTGACCTTCGATATGGATACCTTCAGTTGTGTGTGAAGAAGGAATACATTTCGAAGACAGCATTTCGAACCAGGTATGGGCATTATGAGTTTACAGTAATGCCTTTTGAATTTACTAATGCACCCTCTGTATTCATGGATCTGATGAATACAGTTTTCAAGGAATATATCGATGAATTTGTGGTGGTATTTATTGATTAAATCTTGGTATACTCCAAAAGCTACAATGATCATGAAAATCACTTGCGCGTTATCCTGAAGGCTCTGAGAAGACATGAATTATATGAGAAGTTTAGCAAGTGTGAATTCTAGCTTCAGGAGATTTTTTTTCTTTTCCATATTGTCTCTAAAGATGGAATTTCTATTGATCCTTCTAAGACAAAGGCAATCCAAGAATTTCCAGCACCGACAAGTATAACTGAGGTACACAGTTTTATTGGTTTGGCAGGTTATTATCGACATTTCGTCCAGAATTTTGCCCGATTATCTAACCCATTAACGAAGCTCACACGTAAAGGGGTTAAACTTGTTTGGACGAAATAGTGTGAAGAATGTTTTGAAGAGATGAATAGAATATTAGTCAATGCTCCTATACTAACTCTACCATTGGGGAATGATGGGTTCGTTATTTATAGAGATGTATCAAAGAATGGACTTGGTTGTGTCTTTATGCAGAATGATAGGGTTATTTCCTATGCATCACGATAGTTGAAAATTGATGAAAAAAACTATCATACTCATGATCTCGAGTTAACAGCTATTATCTTTTCTTTAAATATATGGAGACACTACCTCTATGGTGAAAATGTGAGATTTTTACTGACCACAAGAGTTTGAAGTACATTTTCTCACAAAAAGAACTCAACATGAGGCAAATGTGATGGCTTGAATTACTCAAGGATTATGATTGAACGATAAAATACCACCCGGGGAAAGAAAACAAGGTGGAAGATGCTTTGAGCATAAAAGATCATGGAGTTTTGAACAATATGAGAATTGAAAGGGATCTAATTTTCATGGATCTAGTGAAGATGGACATGGGAATAACCAGGGAAGGTGAAACATCAATACTTTTCCAAATGGTTTCCAAACCATCTTTACTAGAAAGGATAAGGAGTTCTGAGATCGATGATGAAGAATTTCAAAATAAGATTAAAGATGTGAATGATGGGTGATTGAGTGACTTTGTGTATGAAGATGAAATTTTGAAATTTGGGTGGAAACCTTGTGTTCCTGATATAACTGATTTAAAAAGGGAATTGTTGGAAGATGCTCATAGTTCCAATTTCTCTATACACCCTAGGAGCACCAAAATGTATAGGGATTTGAAGGAACATTTTTGGTGGGACAACATGAAGTGGGAGATGGCTGATTTTGTGTCAAGATGTATGGTTTGTCAACAAGTGAAAGCTGGAAGGCAACAACCTGGTGGATTATTTCAACCTCTTCCCACACCTGAGTGGAAATGGGATAATAACACGATGGACTTTGTCATGGGACTACCAAAGACTCCTATAAGGAATGATAAAATATGGGTTATTGTTTATCATCTTACCAATTCAACACATTTTCTTGATATAAGAGAAGATCTACCCCTGGAACATCTAGCAAGACTATATATTGATGAAGTTGTGAGACTTTATAGAGTACCCCTATCAATTTTTTCTAATCATGATCCCTGTTTTACTTCAAGATTCTGGAAAATTCTTCAGAAAGCCTTGGATACTGAACTTTATTTGAGCACTATCTTCCACCCTCAAACAGATGGACAATCAGAATGAACTATTCAAACCTTAGAAGACATGTTGAGATCCTGCTTACATGACTTTCAGGGTATGTGGGATCAATATTTAGCTCTTGTAGAATTTTCCTATAACAATAGCTTCCATTCGAGTATTCAGATGGCACCATATGAAGCGTTATACGGAAAGAGATGTCGCACACCAACCTGTTGGGATGAAGTTGGTGAAAGAAAACTTGTAGGCCCAGAACTGGTGGAGGAAACGATGGAAAAGGTGAAGGTAATCCAAAACCATATCAAAGCATCTCAAAGTAGGCAGAAGAGCTATGCCGATAATCGAATGAAGGATTTTGAATTTCATGTCGGTGATCATGTTTTCCTGAAGGTATCTCCATGGAAGGGAGTCATATGTTTTGGTAAGAAAGGTAAATTGAGTCCCAGGTACATTGCACCTTTCGAAATTCTAGAAAGAATTGGGGTGTAACTTACCGATTGGCAATGCCACCATGTCTATCCAAAGTTCACGATGTGTTCCATTTATCTTTGTTGAGGAAATACATGCCTAACCCAACACATGTACCCACCTATGAGGAATTAGAACTGGAACCCGATCTGTCTTATTGCAAAGATCCTATCAATATTCTTGATATGAGAGAGCAAGTACTGAGAAACCGGATGACTTGTCTGGTAAAAGTCTTGTAGAGAAACCATAAGGTGGAAGAGGCAACGTGGGAACCCGAGGAACTTATGATGAAGAACCAACAAAGTCTTTTCATGCGGTAGTATTCTAGAAATTTCTAGGATGAAATTATTTGAAGGAGGGGAGAATGTAACACCCCAAGCTTCTACGGTACTTCTCTTTAAATAATGCAATAGCGTTTGTTGTACGCAACACTGAGTTCTAACAAACCAAAACCAATCAAACTAACTGTTATGAATAGTAATACCCACTTTTTGAAATTTATAAATTTTTTTTTTTAAAATGGACTTCATTTTTGGATTCAGAATATCGAAATTATCCTAGGGTTAATTTTTGGTATAATTTTGAAAAACTTCATTTTTTTATGAATAATGAAACCACAAAGTGGTAGTTAAAAAACCGAATTTTTTCATAAAACTTAATTTTACCGCTTCTGTGAGTGGAATTTTGGAAATCCGAGAGACACGGTTAATATCAAGGAGTAAAATTTGGTTCAATGAGATGAAAATAATTTTTGGTGAATAGTAACTTCTTACTTTTATTTACCACGGTTAAAAGTAAATAGGGTAATTAAGGGTAAAAATGATATTAATATTACCCTAACACATGTCCTAATTCTATTGGACAAGTTTATCTCTACCAATAACAACATTAGGAATAAAATATTATCATTTAGGTCCACTTGGATTAGATTAGGACATTTATTATTATTTAATTCAAAGAAGAGTTAAAAGAGTTAAAATCAAAAGTTATTTACTAAAAAAAATTAATATAGGGTTATAAATAAGCTAAATTAGATTGTAAATATTCATTAGAAGTCTAAAAAGATTTCCTACATAATGGTATTTTATTTATAATTTTTAGACAATAAATAATTTAATTTATTTATGACATAATGGTGATGTAGTAATTACCTAATTAATGAAATATTAAAATAATTGATATTATAAATATAAAAATAAATGTAATTTGAGACTTTTTATGAATTAAACTAATTTTTTAGGTTAATATGACATGTTAGGATTGATTTAATTAACATTGTTCGAAGTAATCATTCTATTATGATTTTCACAAAAATCAATTTTCCAAATAGTGTCAAAATTCACATAAAAGAGTTTTTAAAACAAATATTATATTATTAATTGATATTCACTTCCTAAAAATCTAAGGTCTGGTCAATACACTTATATAATGATAGGTGTATAATTAATGGACCACTTGGGGGTCTCTTTGTGGTATATAGTATGTTTATTAACTATATAATATAAAAATACCAAGTGACATGGTAAGTGTCAAACTAATTAACTAAGTGTTAAAACTAAAAGATATGGTTAATATAATAACCCAAACCTATCTAAATAATATTGGTTGAGAGTTTTTCGACCCATACCCACCTTAAAATTTAAATAATACACTTTGGAGCCATTGGAAACCTAATATGAATTTATTATAAAATAATATTTCTAGCTTTTCCAAAGGTGCCCCTCACCCCTATTATAAAAGGGTACTCCCCCTTCTCACTAATTCACACATTCAATGCCTTTTTTCTTGGCCAAACCCTGCCTAAATACTCTATCAACTTTCCTCACTTAAACATATTGGCCTTAGTTTGATCAGAAATCCAACCTAAGGAGCCCTTTTGATCAAATCAAAAGGAAGAACCCAAAGAAGAGGTAATGTTTTCACCACCCTCTTTCAAGTTCCTTTCTTCTTCAACATCTTCTTTCATTGTTTTTCCCATTATAAAATAATAACTCCAGTATGTTATATATACTGTGATTTTATTATAAATATGGTACAACCATATTCAGTATTCTATACATCCTTTGAATGACATGTCACCATACGTGCGTACATACGACTTACCGTCTCCACGTCGTGGTGTAATTGTTATTCAATAAAGTATTGTTTGGATGGGTATAATAATGATGTGTAATTCATGTAAATAATAAATATAACGTGATAATGATTCTGTATATATGATATACCATCAAATTATATATTATTTTAATATCAAAAGAATGATATTGTCGCTCATGCGTACGTACGGACTACCGTCTCCACGAACGCGATGAGATCCATTATCCATCGTATCCATTCAAGTATAATTATCATCTGATGATTAAAAAAAATGTTTAAGGACTTGATATAATTATGGATATGAATAATATATAACCTATCCATAACAAACATGGCTTATGTAACAAAACATATAAAAGAAAATGAGTAAGTTAACACCCGAAACGACGATAATTCTTAGATATTATTAACAAAGCAATGTTAAAAGATTATATATGATATCATATTAATGTATATGATTATTGTATAATTTAATAACCATTATTTAACCATTATACAGGAGGTTAACCTACCCTCAACCAAGGAAAAGTACAATGTAAGGGTTTATTTCGCAATCTCTTCATTATCCGAGGTTGTTTATACGTGATAATCTACTGGGATTTCTTTATCATCCACATCCATGTTTCTTAAAAATGTATTTCAATTTTTTTTACTATTTACAAGAATATAGGTTAAATTCATTTATACTATTGTTTGACTTTTTCTAATAGTTTTATAAATGAATCTTTCCGTCTTTTTCCAAACAAGGTGCTTTGTAACCTTTTCGACAGAATTAAGGTAAGAATGTTTTTTTAACTTATACGGCGGGTGCGGCTATTTTCCGCCGTTATAAAATCTTCGAAGCATCCCTTAAAAGATTATATGAAAATTTTCAAAGTAAATGTTTTATTTTATAATTACGTGACTCTTAAATGATTTCAAAATAGAAAGAGATATTTCTCTAAAAAGAGTTTTAATTTCATCCATGTCAACATCCTTTGATGGATTTTAAGTTTATTTGGAGTTGATTTATTATCATACAAAACTTCCATATTATATTGATGGTTTTTTGATATATTTGACTGTGGATGTGTTATTTTCATACCATTCATGGTTTATAAATAAAGTATTGACATTTCGTATGCTAGTTTTAATACGAATGTTAATGTTATGTTTAAACTTGTTCATATGAGGAATGCATTGGACTTAATAAGTGATGGGTGGAGCTTGCTATAGCTCCTCAATGCATTGGTAGGTCTCATGAGTCAAAATAGTGTCTTAGCACAAGGCCTTGACAAAATCTTATTTGTAGTCTTGGCATGAGGCCTTGGATTTGTGGTTATGATAGTCTGGCATTATGCATTCCATAATTATGAAAGTGGTTATTGATATTGCATGTGATTATTTGATTAGTAGAATATCCATGTGAATAAGTAAATGACATTATTTCATTTTATTTTCTCCATACTATGTTGAAGTTTAAGTTTAAAAAGCTTTTTTTTAGTTATACATTGCCTTAAATGTTTATTCTTAATTATGAAAGTTTCCGCTATATTGTTATCCTTACTGGGCATTTGAGCTCACCCCTTTTCTATGTTTTATTTTTCCTAGGATGTGAAGAAGTAATTTATGAATGACCTTCAGGGATAGTATGAGGGGATAAGAGTGTGGGCTATGGAGACTATATTGTTGTAGTTTTCATTTTATGATGTATTGTAAACTTTATTGATGTATCTAGTTATTACAAGGCTACTAAACTAATCGGTCTTTCGAGACTTGATCTTTCTTGTGATCATGCCAATGTTATGTAATAATGCACCGACTCTGGGTATCTAAGGTCAGGGCGTTACAGATGGTGTTTTTAAGTAATATGAGAAATGTTATTTTTGAAAGGGGGATAGTGCTTAAATGGTCTTCCTAGGGGAGTGGATGTTTAGAAAATTATTGAAGAATATGATAGTTCAATGAGTATTTTTCCTGAGGATATTTTCATTTAACTCATATTTCTCACACCAATATTGATTCAAGTGTTCATAGAGTATATGTTTGGTGACTCAATGGTACACTACTTGAAGGAAATAGGATCATGGTTTTTATTATCTTGTTTAGTTAGTTATAAAATTAATCAATGTTCAAATGGATTATTCTGTCTTGAAGTTGTAAACCAACACAAAGGGTGATACTGTGAAGAAATATACCCTTAGAGTGGTTTTTATGTTTGGTTTTTTTGAAAATTAAGTAGAAGAAAAATTAAATGAAGTCTATGTTAGTGTATAAGGCCCCGGCCTTAAACCTTACTTAATCTTGAGTTATTACAAGATTACACATTGAGGATCTTTTCGGGTTTAGAGTTTTAGAGAATTAGATCATAAAACTTGCATTACATTCCACATATAAACAAAGTGGTTACATAAAGATAGTATTCTTCATTCCCATCAATGGAAAACACATTTGAAATTAAACATGGATTATTTCTTGACACTTCCTTGACACTATCATCATATCATGTACCTTTCCCTTGACCTGTGAAAAACATTTCAAAAAAACTTGGGATGAGCATAAAAAGCTCAGTATGGGTTATAAAAACATGGAAAGGAAACATGAGTTCATATATACATAAGAATGAAATCATACTTTACCCATAAAACATAGGCACTTTAACATAGCTCATAAAATCATGAATAAATCATAGAAATCATAAGACATAAAGGTAACTTGAGGCATTCATAACATTCTTACGTAGGGAGTAACCCTCTTGGTTACGTTTGGAATACCCATCACAGTATATTCCCTAAATCTCTTCGGAGAAACCTTAACGTTTCACTCCTTAGCGTTACCCAATGCTTTGGAGAGCTATAACGGGCTCACCCGCCCTTAGTTTATCACGGAACCACCTGTCTTCATAATAATGCCCAAGAACCATAACATAATCATATCACATAAAATATGCATAAAGGAAACATAAAATTTCCACATTTCAATCATGAGATATCAATACAACACATTGATATAAAACATTATGAAAACCATTTTAAATACCAAAATAAAAGAAAAGTAAAACATGGTATTTATTTTTCTTTCAAAAAGAAGGTATGGCTTGTAGAGGAAGCCGAAACTCAAATAACGGTCACGATGGCGGAGAAGTCATTGTCGCCGCATACGTACGACAAAAACATTCCCTTCTGTCGTTTAGTAAACGCTTCGTATAAAAAAAGATTCCTTTTGAATAAACTTAAAAGTCAAAGGGGTTTATACACCGTATAAAAGAAAGTTGTGTATAAAATAAAATATGCCTCAATGAAAGGAGATTGAGACGAAGTCCCATACCTCGTATCCGACTTGACCCGACCGTTCTTTAATCTCCTGAATAATAAACTTGAGTTAATCTCTACTTTCTTATGAATCTTTTTCAAGTTAATTATTCCTTTTATACCATGTTATGAACATCATGTAATCATTTAAGTTAATAATGTTCATTTTGTCGATATTTGGTTCTTAAGTCAAAAATAGACTTCTTACACTTACATGTTGTTAATTTGGTCAAAGGTTCATTATATCCAGAATGATATTAATGATTTGGATAACATATATATCATATATATTCATCATATACATGTATTTATAATATTACATCACATTTAGAGGTAAGAAATGAAATGCACCGTTCATGGAGACGGTAAGCCGTACGTACGCATGAACGCTACTTCCATTTCTATTTCGTATTTTCTGGAATGGAATCATAATTATATAAGAGTATATTATAATTCCAGTATAATAACTTATATAATATCATTAAATTTATCCTTTACACATCCCACATATGGTATTAACGAATCAAATCACTTTCAGGGGGCGGTAGTCCGCACTTCCTAAAATGAAGATATCGTGTTTACCAATAATGGGAACCATAAAGGTATGCCAAAAATGAAAAAAAAACAGAAGCTTAAGGAAAACATAAACATATTATATATCATATATAAAAATAGTGACATCATAATGGCCACCTTTGAAGGTGTTAAATGAGTATTGAACAATCATCGTTTTGGGAGGCAGAATTTCGCCATCCACGGAAACCGTATGTTCTTTAACCATTTGATGTAGTTGTGTTAGAGTGTAGCTCAGATAAATCTTATAACAACATCCTAGTATATTGAAGATACTGGTGTTTTTATAAAAGAACTAAATAAAAAGAGTTTAGGGGGTTGGAGAAACAAAATAAAACAAATGAACATGAAAGAATGAATTACCTTTAAAAGTGTAACTCCTTTTGATTTGAGACTAAAGGCTTCCTTTGAAAGGATTCTGCCCAAAGTTAATCCTCTAGGATGAGGAGAGGGATGTGGAGAGAGTAAATGGGCAGGGTTTGGCCGAGCCAAAGGCTTGAGGAGTGTGTGAAATGAGGTAGAGGTGGGGGCCTTTTATAAGAGGAGAGGATGGGCACTTTTGGAAAGTAAAGAAATATTAATTTATTTGAAAATGTGTTTCAGTTTTCAAAGGTCCCACATTGATAGAATTCGTGTATAAGGTGATAAGGGTTCAAAATCCACTCATCCAATTGGTTTTGGACATGTGTAGTTCATAGATTTTACATTATCTTTCCATTTTATTTAAATCGTCAAATAATGATGTCATCGCTCCATCATTATTATGTCATAAATAATTTAATTTATTTAATGTCTAAAAATTATAAAAAAAATACTATGATATAGGAAATCTTTTTTTATTTACAATTACTATTTATAATCAAATATGATCTTTATAACCCCATGTAAAAATTGTTTTCGTAAAACATATTATGTTTGTGTCATTTTTACTTTTACATTAAATAAAAAGTTATTTATGTCATTTCCCAACCAAAGTGTCTCCATGGGGACCCCAAGTTGACCCATGGCTTTTCTTGGTCGGCCATGACACAACCAATAAGGTTGGGACATGTGTCTAGGTCATTTCATATTATTAAAGCATTATTTATACCTTAAACTACCCTCATTACCACTAATCGTGATTAAAAACATAATAAGTTACTATTCACCAAAAAATTATTTTAATCCCATTGAACCACATTTTACTTCTTAATGACAACCATGAATGTCAGATTTTTAAAATTCACAACACAAAAGTGGCAAAGTTTCATTTAAACGAAAAATCAGTTTCCTTAACTACAACTTAGTGGTTTCACTATTCATCAAAAATTGAAGTTTTTCAGAAAATTACCAAAAATTCACCCTAAGCTATATTTGATATTACGAATTCAAAAATGAAGTCTATTTTACAAAATTCAAAACATATAAGTCACATTAATTAATTTAATAATTAATTCCCACTGTCAGAGAAAATAGCGTGTTTTTATGAAACAATAAGTATCAAAAGATTGACACTAGTTTGAGTCCAATTTCAAAGTGAAATTGATTCCAATGACCACCATTGGATTAAATGGTACAAATATATTCTAATTTCACTTCAAAACCAATTCAAAACATAATCTAATCATATAAATAAATTAGATTAAAAAGCAGTTTTGATGTAAAATGCAATATTTCTCACTATTCATTAAAAAATGAACATTGTCAGAAAAATACCAAAAATTCACACAAAGTAAATTTTGATGTCCTAATCATAAAGGATAAGTTTATTTTGACAAAAATAGTTTATAAAATTGTCAAAAGATAGATTCAAAAAAAGTTTTTCCAGCAAAGGCAGTAAAACAATCTTTTAAAAATATTAGTGTATTCCATGCATAAGATTGTATTTATTTTCATTTTAAGCCTCTAAAACACTATCTTAATCATTAATAGACATAGATAAAAATATCTATTATTCATTACTTACTTGGGATGTTACATCCTTCCCCCCTTTAGAAAATTGCGTCCCCGCAATTTATTTACTTATCAAATAAATGGGGGTACTTATCCCTCATTGCATTTTCAGATTCCCATGTTGCCTCTTCAATCATGTGGTTTTTCCACAAAACCTTTACCTGGTGAATCACCTTATTCCGTAACACTTTCTCCCTGTGGTCAAGAATTTGGACCGGTTGTTCCTCATAAGATAGGTTCTCTTCCAACTGAACTACCTCTGGACTCAAAACATGAGATGGATCTGGCATATACTTTCTCAACATCGAAACGTGAAAAACATTGTGTACCTGAGATAAACTCGGAGGTAAAGCCACTCGGTATGCAACTGATCCAACTCTCTCCAGAATTTCGTATGGTCCAATGAACCTTGGAATCAACTTTCCTTTCTTACCAAATCTCATCACACTTTTCCAAGGAGAAACCTTGAGAAAAACATGATCACCTACCTCGAAAGATAGATCCTTCCTCCGGTTATCCGCATAACTCTTCTGCCTGCTCTGAGCTGTTCTCATGTGCTTCTGAATCAGCTGAACTTTTTCTGCCATCTCTTCTACCAATTCTGGTCCCATCAACTTCCTTTCACCCACTTCATCCCAGAAAGCTGGAGTTCGACACCGCTTCCCATATAATGCCTGAAATGGTGCCATCTGTATACTGGAATGAAAGCTGTTATTATATGAAAATTCAACCAAAGAAATATGTTGGTCCCAACTTCCCTGATAATCCATCGAACAAGCTCGTAGCATATCCTCCAATGTCTGAATTGTTCGTTCTGACTGCCCATCTGAGTGAGGATGAAAAGCTGTACTAAAATTTAATTCAGTACCCAACGACTTCTGAGGGCCTTTCCAAAAGTTAGAAGTAAACCTGGGATCACGATCCGATACAATGGAGAGAGGAACTCCATGTAACCTAACTATCTCTTTAAGATACAAACAAGAAAGTTGATCAAGAGATAAAGTATCTCGTATAGCAAGGAAATGAGTAGATTTGGTCAAGCGATCAACAATAACCCAGATTGCATTATTACCTCGAGATGTCTTCGGTAATCCAACAACAAAGTCCATGGATATATTCTCCCATTTCCACTCTGGCACTGGTAAAGGCTGAAGCATCCCTTTCGGTAACTGCCGCTCTGCTTTAACCTGTTGACATGTCAAACACTTCACAATAAAATCAGCAATGTCTCTTTTCATTCCATCCCACCAGTAATACTCCCGCAGATCTCTATACATCTTAGTACTGCCCGGATGAACTGAAAATGGAGAACTATGAGCTTCACATAACAACTCTCTCTTCAACTGTGAATCACAAGGCACACACAATCTCTTCCCAAATCTCAAAACACAATCATTATCAATGTTGAATTCAGGCAACTTACATTTCTGAACCAGCTCTACCTTTTTCTGCAACTCACTATCTTGCTTCTATGCTTGCTTGATTCTATCTTATAGAGATGATCTCACTGATACCTGAAACAAAACAGAAGAACTTCCTGCACCAACAACTTCTATGCCAAAGTTCATCAAATCCTTAACCAAAGGATCACGTTCCAAATGCAACATTGTTAATGAAGCATTACTTTTTCGACTCAAAGCATCAGCCACTTTATTTGCTTTTCCCGGATGGTAATGAATTGTACAATCATAATCCTTGATTAATTCTAGCCATCTCCTCTGTCTCATGTTTAACTCCTTCTGAGTGAATATATACTTTAAACTTTTGTGATCGGTATATATTTCACACTTTACTCCATACAAATGATGCCTCCAAATTTTTAAAGCAAAAACAACAGCAGCTAATTCCAAATCATGTGTAGGGTAATTTACCTCATGAGTTTTCAACTGTCGTGAAGCATAAGCAATTACCTGATCATTCTGCACTAGGACGCAACCAAGTCCTTTCAATGAAGCATCACTGTATATAAAAAACTCACCATTCCTGGAAGGTAGTGCCAAAACTGGAGCATTCACCAATCTTCTTTTCAATTCCTGAAAACAATCATCACATTCTTTTGTCCAGATAAACTTAACACCCTTCCGAGTTAGCTTAGTCATTGGACTAGATAACCGTGAAAAATTTCTAACAAACCTTCGGTAATAGCCCGCCAAACCAAGGAATCTACGAATCTCGGTTACATTTGTGGGTCTTGGCCATTCTTCCACAACTTTTGTTTTTGCAGGATCAACAGTTATTCCATATTTAGAAACAATGTTACCAAGGAAAGAAATTTGTTGCAACCAAAACTCACACTTGCTGAATTTCCCATACAATTTCTTTTCTTTTAAGGTTTGCAAGATAACCCTTAAATGTTTTTCATGCTCCTCTTTACTTTTAGAAAACACCAAAATATCATCAATGAAAACCACCACAAACTTATCCAAGAACTCATGGAAAATTCTATTCATTAAGTCCATGAATACAGCAGGTGCATTGGTTAGCCCAAAAGGCATTACTACAAATTCATAATGGCCATATCTCATACGGAACGCGGTCTTCGGAATATCTGCCTCCTTTACCTTCAGCTGATGGTACCCCGATCTCAGGTCAATCTTTGAAAAGAACTGAGCTCCCTGGAGCTGATCAAACAAATCATCGATATGAGGCAAAGGATATTTGTTCTTAACAGTGATATTATTCAAGGCTCTATAATCAATGCAAAGTCTCATAGAACCATCTTTATTTTTAACAAATAAAACAGGAGCACCCCATGGTGATGTGCTAGGTCTAATGAAACCTTTCTCTAATAAATCTTGCAATTGCTCCTTCAACTCTAAAAGTTCAATTTGTGCCATTCGATAAGGGGGTTTTGAAATTGGCTTAGCATCAGGAACTAAGTTAACAGTAAACTCAACTTCCCGATCTGGTATTATTCCAGGCAACTCATTAGGAAAAACATCAGGATACTCATTTACCACTGGCACATCATTAATCTGAACAGTTCCTTTATTTTCAACGACGTGTGCAAGGTAACATTCATTTCCATCTTTTACAAGTTTCTCAGCCTCTTGATATGTTATCAAAAGTAAGGGTTCATTCCTGTAAACAAACTGAAAGTCTTTCTGAAAAGAAACTTCTTTAGCTCTACGGTCAATCTTAGCATGGTAAATAGAGAGCCAATCCATACCCAGGATAACATCAAACTCTACTAGAGGTAGAACAATAAGGTTTGCAAGTAGGTTCTTTCCACAGATAAGGATAGGAAAATTTTTATAAATTATTTTTGCCTCAACATCCCCCCCAGGTGTTTTTACCAAAAGTTCAGGAGTCATTTCTTGAGATGGTATTCCCATTTTACTAGAAAAGGTTTCAGAGATGAAAGAATGTGTAGACCCCGAATCAAACAACACACTGGCATAATCTGAAAAAACAAACAAAGTACCTGATACCACTTCATTTGATGGCCCGACATCTGCTGAAGTAGTTGCAAAGGATTTCACCACCCCTTTCTGCTTGTAGTCTAACTGCTTCCCATCACTCAAGCTCTTTGTCGGACACTCGTTTGCATAGTGACTCATCTCATTGCACTTATAACATTTCACTAACTGTAAATCAAGTTTGTTCTTACCTTCACCTTGATCCTTTTCAGTGCAATCACGAGCCTTATGTCCCATCTTACCACATCGGTAGCACTTTCCAGAATTCAGAAGACATTCCCCAGCATGCCTTTTTCCACATTTATCACAAACTGGAAACTTAGTTTTCTTACCATCAGACTTTTTTGAATAATTCTTACCTTTCTCCTGCCACCTCGGTCTCTTCTTCTGATGGTTGTTATAGAACAGTTGGTCATCAGCAAACTCCATTTCCACCTTCTCATCACATCGAACAAGCTTTTCATAACTTTTAAACTCACGAGAAGCTAATGCCCTTCGATATTTTGGCTTTAATCCTGAGTAAAAACGATTGATTTTACTATCGAGGTCCCGGATAAAATTTGGAGCATACCTTGCCAATCGAGTGAACCTTTCTTCGTAGGTAGCCACTGAGTCTTCCTCTTGCCTCAATTCCAAGAATTGTTTTTCCATCCTAAGTCGAACAGCCTTAGGAAAATACTTCTCAAGAAACATACCTTTGAATTCACCCCAGTCAAGAGCATCAATCTCATCGGCGTCCCTGATATTTTTAACCATGGACCACCACTGATCTGCTTCACCCTCCAAACGGTAAATAGCAAGACTAACCTTTTGATTGTCTGAACACCCCATGACATCAAAAATCTTCTCCAGTGCATTAATCCACCCTTCAGCTAGCACAGGGTTAGATGATCCTCTGAATGATGGTGGATGTTGCCTCATGAAATGTTCCACCACTGACATGTTCCTTTGCGGTTGATCTGGCTGATCTCGTGCATGGATACCACCACCATTTATCGCTTGAGTCAACTGCGCCATTACTGCAACAAACTATTCAGTTCCAATTCTGACCATCTCGGGATGCTGATTCGGAAGGTTATTTCCTTCTGTATGCCTTCCTAGCACTTCTTCCCTGTTTCCTCTGCGGAAAACCATTCTGAACAAACATGTCGTAGATGAAGCAACATGGTAATCTTTAAATGCTATATCATTTTTAAAAAAAATTGGATAATCATTTAATAGAATTCTAACTCCTAAAGTTATCTAAACCGACCTTTGATACCAACTATAAGGCCCCGGCCTTAAACCTTACTTAATCTTGAGTTATTACATGATTACACATTGAGGATCTTATCGGGTTTAGAGTTTTAGAGAATTAGATCATAAAACTTGCATTACATTCCACATATAAACAAAGTGGTTACATAAAGATAGTATTCTTCATTCCCATCAATGGAAAACACATTTAAAATTAAACATGGATTATTTCTTGACACTTCCTTGACATTATCATCATATCATGTACCTTTCCCTTGACCTGTGAAAAACATTTCAAAAAAACTTGGGATGCGCATAAAAAGCACAGTATGGGTTATAAAAACATGGAAAGGAAACATGATTTCATATATACATAAGAATGAAATCATAATTTACCCATAAAACATAGGCACTTTAACATACCTCATAAAATCATGGATAAATCATAGAAATCATAAGACATAAAGGTAACGTGAGGCATTCATAACATTCTTACGTAGGGAGTAACCCTCTTGGTTACGTTTGGAATACCCATCACAGTATATTCCCTAAATCTCTTCGGAGAAACCTTAACGTTTCACTCCTTCGCGTTACCCAATGCATTGGAGAGCTATAACGGGCTCACCCGCCCTTAGTTTATCACGAAACCACCCGTCTTCATAATAATGCCCAAGAACCATAACATAATCATATCACATAAAACATGCATAAAGGAAACATAAAATTTCCACATTTCAATCACGAGATATCAATACAACACATTGATATAAAACATTAAGAAAACCATTTTCAATACCAAAATAAAACAAAAGTAAAACATGGTATTTATTTTTCTTTCAAAAAGAAGGTATGTCTTGTAGAGGAAGTCGAAACTCAAATAACGGTCACGACGGCGGAGAAGTCGTTGTCGCCGCATACGTACGACAAAAACATTCCCTTTTGTCGTTTAGTAAACGCTTCATATAAAAAAAGATTCCTTTTGAATAATCTTAAAAGTCAAAGGGGTTTATACACCGTATAAAATAAAGTTGTGTATAAAATAAAATATGCCTCAACGAAAGGAGATTGAGACGAAGTCCCATACCTCGTATCCGACTTGACCCGACCGTTCTTTAATCTCCTGAATAATAAACTTGAGTTAATCTCCACTTGCTTATGAATCTTTTTCAAGTTCATTATTCCTTTTATACCATGTTATGAACATCATGTAATCATTTAAGTTAATAATGTTCATTTTGTCGATATTTGGTTTTTAAGTCAAAAATAGACTTCTTACACTTACATGTTGTTAATTTGGTCAAAGGTTCATTATATCCAGAATGATATTAATGATTTGGATAACATATATATCATATATATTCATCATATACATGTATTTATAATATTACATCACATTTAGAGGTAAGAAATGAAATGCACCGTTCATGGAGACGGTAAGCCGTACGTACGCATGAACGCTACTTCCATTTCTATTTTGTATTTTCTGGAATGGAATCATAATGATATAAGAGTATATTATAATTCCAGTATAATAACATATATAATATCATTAACTTTATCCTTTACACATCCCACATATGGTATTAACGAATCAAATCACTTTCAGGGGGCAGTAGTCCGCACTTCCTAAAATGAAGATACCGTGTTTACCAATAATGGGAACCATAAAGGTATGCCCAAAATGAAAAAAACAGAAGCTTAAGGAAAACATAAACATATTATATATCATATATAAAAATAGTGACATCATAATGGCCACCTTTGAAGGTGTTAAATGAGTATTGAACAATCATCGTTTCGGGAGGCAAAATTTCACCATCCACGGAAACTGTATGTTCTTTAACCATTTGATGTAGTTGTGTGAGAGTGTAGCTCAAATAAATCTTATAACAACATCCTAGTATATTGAAGATACTGGTGTTGTTATAAAAGAAGTAAATAAAAAGAGTTTAGGGGGTTGGAGAAACAAAATAAAACAAATGAACATGAGAGAATGAATTACCTTTAAAAGTGTAACTCCTTTTGATTTGAGCCTAAAGGCTTCCTTTGAAAGGATTATGCCCAAAGGTAATCCTCTAGGATTAGGAGAGGGATGTGGAGAGAGTAAATGGGCAGGGTTTGGCCGAGCCAAAGGCTTGAGGAGTGTGTGAAATGAGGTAGAGGTGGGGGCCTTTTATAAGAGGAGAGGAGGGGCACTTTTGGAAAGTAAAGAAATATTACTTTATTTGAAAATGTGTTTCGGTTTTCAAAGGTCCCACATTGATAGAATTCGTGGATAAGGTGATAAGGGTTCGAAATCCACTCATCCAATTGGTTTTGGACATGTGTAGTTCATATATTTTACATTATCTTTCCATCTTATTTAAATCGTCAAATAATGATGTCATCGCTGCATCATTATTATGTCATAAATAATTTAATTTATTTAATGTCTAAAAAATTATAAAAAAAATACAATGATATAGGAAATCTTTTTGGATTTCCAATGACTATTTATAATAAAAATTCTGATCTTTATAACCCCATGTAAAAATTGTTTTCGTAAAACATATTATGTTTGTGTAATTTTAACTTTTATATTAAATAAAAAGTTATTTATGTCATTTCTCAACCAAAGTGTCTCCATGGGGTCCCCAAGTTGACCCATGGCTTGTCTTGGTCTGCCATGACACAACCAATAAGGTTGGGACATGTGTCTAGGTCATTTCATATTATTAAATCATTATTTATACCTTAAACTACCATAATTACCACTAATCGCGATTAAAAACATAATAAGTTACTATTCACCAAAAAAATATTTTAATCTCATTGAACCACATTTTACTTCTTAATGACAATCATGAATGTCGGATTTTTGAAATTCACAACACAAAAGTGGCAAAGTTTCATTTAAACGAAAAATCAGTTTCTTTAACTACCACTTAGTGGTTTCACTATTCATCAAAAATTGAAGTTTTTCAGAAAATTACCAAAAATTCACCCTAAGCTATATTTGATATTACGAATTCAAAAATGAAGACTATTTTACAAAATTCAAAACATATAAGTCACATTAATTAATTTAATAATTAATTCCCGCTGTCAGAGCAAATAGTGTGTTTTTATGAAACAATAAGTATCAAAAGATTGACACTAGTTTGAGTCCAATTTCAAAGTGAAATTGATTCCAATGACCACCATTGGATTAAATGGTAAAAATATATTCTAATTTCACTTCAAAACCAATTCAAAACATAATCTAATAATATAAATAAATTAGATTAAAAAGCAGTTTTGATGTAAAATGCAGTATTTCTCACTATTCATTAAAAAATGAACATTGTCAGAAAAATACCAAAAATTCACACAAAGTAAATTTTGATGTCCCAATCATAAAGGATAAGTTTATTTTGACAAACATATTTTATAAAATTGTCAAAAGATAGATTCAAAAAAAGTTTTTCCAGCAAAGGCAGTAAAACAATCTTTTAAAAATATTAGTGCATTCCATGCATAAGATTGTATTTATTTTCATTTTAAGCCTCTAAAACACTATCTTAATCATTAATAGACATAGATAAAAATATCTATTATTCATTACTTACTTGGGATGTTACATAGTGAGTGGATTTAATATTTTAAATGTTATAGAAAGTGTGGTGAAATTTGATAAAGGCATAGAGAAAGTCTATACAAGTATAGTCTTGAGAAAACTATGAGTACGGTTGAAAATTTTCATTGGACTATTCTCATAACATTGGAGAATATTCCCATAGGGTTGGTATAAGGACTTCATAAGAGTGGGTCCTTCCCTCATGTGGTTGGGGAACTTTCTTGTATGGTTAGGTCGCTACCTTTTAAGGTTGGGGGAATGACCTCACAAGGTTAGTGTGCATCCTCATAAGGTTGGTGAACATCATCGTAAGGTTAGGGAATAGAATTGTAATATTGATTCATACCATCATAAGGTTGGTATGAGATACTCATAATGATGGTAAAATATTAATAAGGTTAACCATGGGGTTAAACAGGATTCATATGATTGATCAAAAGTGTTCATGGGATATATCTATCATGCCATATGGATTTTCCATCTACGATGTCAGATCTCATGAAAGCCTATCATAACTTTCCATGTGATTTCCTTGTTATTTTACTTATCATAATTCATGTTTAATAACTCTTTGAAATAGTTTTAAAGACCCATGATAATTGAGATGATCGGTCAATAATAGTAGAAATAAATATGATATATTCTTTATCATGTCTAACTTTGATAACAGATAAAAAGAATAATTTCAAGGGAGGATCATTCCATGATATTTTTTGTATTTTAATATATTATCAAGGGTGATTATATGTGTATGTATTTGACCATGAGTACCTCATATCAAATGAGGTATGTATCATTATGGAGGATTCAGTAGTTCATGATGAGTGTATTTTTTAAATACATGATTTGGAAGGATATGGTTGATTCTATTTTTGGTAGAAAGTGGAGTTATGAAAGTATTTTTTTCTAGATTTGGTATTTTGTTTTCCTTTTCATAGTAAGTAATGTGTTGGCATACACCTTTTAAAATTATTTTTAACTAAAAAGTTGGCATCGATATTTGGAAAAAAATAAAGTGAAAACATATGTTTAGAGAAAAATAGGTGAAGATTGAATCATGAAAAGAATGAGATAGAGTGAGGGAGAAGAAAATAAATATTATTAGGGGATGAAAAATATAAATAATCAAGTAGTATGTTTTATATAATTACACTGGATAGTAGATTAATAATAATAAGAGGAATTGTTCTAGGAGGTTTATCATTGGAAGTGTTGAGTATAGTTCTTTAATCAGAAGAATGTAGAGAATATTTATACACCACCCTTCATTTAATTATTATATAAATCTCATGGGAGAATAAGGAAACACAACGAGGATCAGTGTGTTCCTTATGTGTATAAGAGATCTAATATTTTTTCTATTCTTGTTTGTACACTAGGAAGGTTAGTGAGGATGATCCAAAACATATAATTGTTAATTAGTGGGATTTTGTCTCTCAGTTTCATAGGCACATTACCATGCATTGTCCTTATATTATCCAATTTGGTTAAACAAAGTAAAATCATCTACATATCTCTTTTTTTCAATAATTATATTATACCATCCATGAGGTATATATATATGTTCCCAATAACCACAAAATAAGATCATAGATATGGGAAAGTTAATATCTCTCAATGCCTTAAATAGGGAGTCCCAAATAACTATAGAACACATTATGTTTTCTTCAATCCCAACTTATCTTCATAAGTGATTACTGAACTAATTCATATAATCTTTATGAAACCATTACTATCAATGGTCATCAATGTAACACCCCAGGCTTCCATGGTACGTTTCCCTTCGAATAATGCGATAGCGTGTGTTGTACGCAACCTCGAGTTCTAACACACACCACAACTAATTAAACTAGCCGTTGTAAATAGTAATACCTACTTTTTGAAATCATATATATTTTATATTTCAAAATGGACTTCATTTTTGGATTCGGAATATCGAAATTAGCCTAGGGTGAAATTTTGGTACTTTTCGGATAACTTTTATATTTTGATGAATAGTGAAAATTACTAAATTTTAATTAAAAACAACTTTTTTAATCAAAATATTTAATAATGATAAATTATGAATTTTAGTAGTTTTAAAGTATATTTAGAATATATTTTTACCATTTAATATAATGTTGGTCATTGGACATAATTTTACAATTAAACCGAACATAAACAAGTGTCAATCTTTTGATAGTTATTATCTCTTAAAAACACGCTTTTTGTTTTGACAGCGGTAATTAATTTTAAATTAATTTCTGCCACTTCTGTGTTTTGAATTTAGGAAAATGGATTCCATATTTGGAATCAGGATGTCCAAATTATGTAAATAGGTATCTTTTATTTTTACACATTTTGAATAATTACTGCGGTAAATATTTTATTTACCATGGTTAAAGGGTAAATCCGGTAAATAAGGGTTAAAAAAATAATATTATAATAATACAAAATTACCCTAAAACGTGTCCTAACCTTATTGGTGGACACATACCCGACCATGGGCATCCTTGGGTAGATTTGGGGACCCCTTGGAGCCACTTGTATGTGGTAGGGACACATTATATTAATAAAGTTAAAATAAAAATAAAAATGGCATAAGCTTACATCTTTTAGAAGAACAATTTTTACATAGGGTTATACATGTTGGATTTTCGATTATAAATATCCATTAGAAAGATAAAAAGATTTCCTACATAATGATATTTTATTTATAATTTTTAGATGTCAAATAATTTAAATTATTAATGACACAATAATGATGCAATGTTTACCTCATTAATAAATAATTTAAATAAATAAGATTATAATGATTAAAATATTATCTAAAACCTGTCCAATTCTTATTGGTTGATGTTATTTAGAATATGAGTCATCTTATCTTCGACCTCAATGTTTTTTGGACCATTATAAACCGAATATAATTATATTATAAAGTAATACTTTCACTCTTTCCTAAAGAGCCCCTCCTCTCCCTTATAAAAGAAGACCAATTCTACTCATTCCTCACACCTCTCAAGCCACTTGGCTCGTCCAAACCCTGCCCAAATAATCTCCCCACATCCCTCTCCTCCTCCTTGAAGCTTCCCATTAGGCAAAAATCATTTCAAGAAGTCCTTTGGTTCCAACCAAAGTGAGTTACCTAAATTAAAGGTAACGATTTCTCTTAAATTATTTTCATTTATTTTGCTTCTCCAACCCCCAAACTCTTTTTATTTCCTTTCTTTTGTAACAACACCAGTATCCACAATATACTAGGATGTTGTTATAAGAAGGATTCAAACTACACATACACACAACTCCATCTAATGGATGATGAACATAATGTTTCTGTGGATGGCAAACTAACGCCTCACGAAACGATGATTGTTCAAATACATCTTACCGCCTCTCATGGTGGCCATTATGATGGAACTGTAATTAAATATGATATTAATGATATATATTTTATATATAAGCTTCTGTAATTCCATTTTATTTCATACCATTATTCGTTTCATGTTGTATATACATACGATAATTTCATTTGAGGAAGTGCGGACTACCGCCCCCTTAAAATGAT
This sequence comes from Viscum album, assembly GCA_963277665.1. Lineage (NCBI taxonomy): Eukaryota > Viridiplantae > Streptophyta > Magnoliopsida > Santalales > Viscaceae > Viscum > Viscum album. Next base: position 34,502 of record CAUJRU010002503.1, read on the forward strand.
ATGACTCGTTCATACCACACATGGAACGTATAAAGGATGGTGTTAATGAACTTAAGTAACATATATAAAATATTATATTATACAGGAATAGTAATATACCTATGTATCATTTGGATTCGATTCTTTTAAAATAAAAATTAAATGGAAGTAGCGTTCGTGCGTACGTACGGACTACCGTCTCCACGAACGTGATGAGATTCATTCTCCATCATATCCATTCAAGTATTATTCTCATTTTAGGGTTAAAAATAATGTTAATATCATTCTGATTATGAATAAGATATAATATATCCATTACAAACATGTCTTACGTAACCAAACATTTAAGAAGAACGAATCGATTATCACCCGAAACGACGATAATACTAAGATATTATTAATAAAGCAATGTTAAAAGATCATATATGATATCATATTAATGTATATGATTCTTGTATAATTTAATAACAATTATTTCACCATTATACAGGAGGTTAACCTACCCCAACCAAGGAAAAGTACAAGGTAAGGGTTATTTCACAATCTCTTCATTATCCGAGGTTGTTTATACGTAATAATCTACTGGGATTTCTTTATCATCTACATCCATGTTTCTTCAAAATGTATTTCAAAACATATTTATTATTTACAAGAATATGGTTTAAAGTCATTTATACCCTTGTTTGACTTTTTATAAGAGGTTTATAAAGGAATCTTTCCGTCGTTTACAAAACAAGGTCCTTTTTAACCTTTTCGACAGAATTATGGTAAGAATGTTTTTTTAACTTATACGGCGGGTGCAGCTATTTTCCGCCGTTATAAAATCTTCAATGCTTCCCTTACAAGCTTATAAGAATATTTTCAAAGAAAATGTTTTATTTTATATGGATCTTAAATGATTTCAAAATAAAAGGAGATATTTCTTTAAAAAGAATTTTGATTTCATCTATGTCAACATCCTTTGATGGATTTTAAGATTATTTGAAGTTGATTTATTATGATACAAAACTTCTATATTGTATTGAAGGTTTTGTGATATGTTTGACTGTGGATGTGCTATTTTTATACCATTCATAGTTTATGGTAAAAGTATTGACATTTCGTATGCTAGTTTTAATACGAATGTTTATGTTATGTTTAAACCTTTTCATATGGGAATGCATTGGACTTAATATGTGACGGGTGGAGCCCGCTATAGCTCCTCGATGCATCGGTAGGTCTCATGAGACAAACTAGTGTCTTGGCACAAGGCCTTGGAAAAATCTTATTTGTAGTCTTGGCACGAGGCTTTGGCTATGTGGTTATGATAGTCTGGCATTATGCATTCCAACATTATGAAAGTGGTTATTGATTTTTTCATGTGATTATTAGATTAGTAGAATATCCATGTGAATAAGTAAATGTCATTATTTCATTTTACTTTTGCCATACTATGTTGAAGTTCAAGTTTAAAAGGCTTTTGTTTTAGTAATTCATTGACTTAAATGTTTATGCTTATTTTTGAATGTTCCGCTATATTGTTATCCTTACTGGGCATTTGAGCTCACCCCTTTTCTATGTTTTATTTTTCCCAGGATGTGAAGATGTAAGTTATGAATGACCAGCAGGGATATTATGAGGGGATTATAGTGTGGACTGTGGAAACATTATGCTGTTGTATTAGTTTTTCATTTTATGATGTAATGTAAAACTTATAAATATATCTAGTGTTTCCAAGGCTACTAAACCAATCGGTCTTTCGAGATTTGATCTTTCTTGTGATCATGCCAATGTTATGTAATAACGCACCGACTCTGGGTAACTGGGGTCGGGGCGTTACAGTTGGTATCAGAGGATGTTTAGTACAAACCTTGGAAGCTAGATTTAGATAAACTCTGATTAGAGCACGTAGACCTAAGATGAACTTTGAGGATTAGTATAGAAGAACTTCCTAGAATTTTGGTATTGTAGAGATTTTGTGAGTTTTCCGAGCAATACATCCCTGTCTGGATACGAGCAGGTAGAGGCGGCTCTGGCACAGATGTACCTAGGGGTAAAACCCGAAAACACCGCTTTGAGCTAGACTCGAACGGGAACTGGTGCACGACAACGGGCCTTGCTGCACTCTTGGTTACGACACTCTCGGGGGATATGCTTAGGATAACTCTCATTTTCTTTACAAATCATTATGAAGGGTTTATAAGTATATACTTCCTCAAAGAAAACATTTTTATGATTATGGATTATATCCATAAATAGTTCAATTTATGTTAAGTGTTTTATAAGTATGGGATTATGTATTTTGATTCATAAACTGATCTAGTTTATGCCATTGTTTAGAAATGGCGCCTAGTGGAAGAAATGGAAACCGTATCAATGCATGTACTCCATGTAGGGATTGCCCTCCTGCTCAAGATAATTATAGTGGGGCTGGTGATGCAACTGGTGCCGATCAGCTAATCACCATACTGGGACAACTTACTCAGGTTATGAATAATAACCTTACCCGTATGGAGCACCCTGATCCGCAGCATGGAGGATCAATGTTAGATCGATTAATGAGGAAATAACCACCAACATTCAATGGGAGTACAAATCCCTTAGTAGCTGAGCAATGGATAAATTCCCTAGAGAAAATATTTTAGGCTTTGGGGAGCAGTGAAAGGGAAAAAGTTATCATGGCAGTTTACCGCCTCACTGGAGATGCTGATCAATGGTGGTCATTGATTCAAAACATGAAGGAAGATGATGAAGTATCAAATATGGAATGGAGGGAGTTCAAAGATCTGTTTTTAGAAAAATACTTTCCTCGTGACCATCGAGCGGATATGGAAAGGCAATTTCTGAGTCTGAGACAAAAGGAGGATGAGAATGTCACAAAGTATGAGGCTAACTTTACAAGGTTAGTGAGGTATGCTGGAGATTATATTCGCAACCCAAGAAGTAAGATTGATCGTTTCTTTGATGGGTTAAAACCATTTCTTCGTCGAGCATTAGTCTCAAAATCCTTTTCATCGTACGAAGACATTGTCTCATGTGCTATCAAGACCGAAAAGGAATTCTCTAAGTCTTATGACTTTAAAGCAAAGCAAGAAAAGAAGAGACCTGCTGATCAATCTGGGAATGGAAATAAGGGGAAGAAGGGAAAGGTTGAATATCCATCTTGTGGTAAATGCGGGAAGAAACATCCTGGTACTTGCTTGAAGGGAATGGGAGTTTGTTACAAGTGTGGTGAAAAAGGCCACCAAGCTCGTGATTGCAAGGGGAAGAAGGAAGCTACCAACGTTCAGTGCTACAATTGCAGGGAGATGGGACATTATGCAAATGCATGTCCGAAGCGTCAGGAGAACATACCTCAGAAAAGGCCAAGGGATCAAGGCCAGGCTTATGCTATCACTACTGCAGAGGTAGAAGCTCCGAAAGACGTGGTGGCAGGTAATTTAATGGTTTCCTCAAGTTTAGCAAATGCATTATTTGATTCTGGATCATCGCATTGTTTCATATCTTCCCAGTTTGCTAAGAAAATTAGATATTTACAATTTGATTTAATAAGGGAGTTGTCAGTTAAAACTCCTAAGGGAAGTATCATTGCAACAAAGTTTTGTGAATCAGTCCCCATTAGAGCACATAAATTTTCATTATCTGCTGATCTCATCGTCATACCTATGATTGAGTTTGATATAATCCTCGGTATGGACTGGCTTTCGGACTATGATGCGAGGATTTATTGTAGGAAGAAAGAGGTTGCAATTCTTGATGATAATGATAAGGAACACCTTATTTTTAGAGCAGAATCGTCACCACTTAATTCTTATTTAGATCCACCCCCAGTATCTCAACTTAATTCAATTATTGGGGAGGAAGAGAATGAAATAACTATCGGTGAGGAAAGGAATGTTCAAATAGAGGATGTACCTGTTGTGAAAGAATTTGTAGATGTATTTCCGGAAGATTTACCTGGACATCCTCCAGAACGAGAAGTTGAGTTTTCTATTGATTTGATTCCTGGATCAAGGCCTATATCGAAGACCCCTTATAGAATGGCCACTGTAGAATTAGTCGAACTAAAGAAACAACTAGAGGAATTGAGTAATAAGGGATTTATTCGCCCTAGTGTTTCTCCATGGGGAGCCCCTGTTCTTTTTGTTAAAAAGAAAGATGGATCTATGAGGTTATGTATCGACTACAGGGAGATCAATGCTATAACGATAAAGAACAAGTATCCCCTACCTCGTATTGATGATTTATTTGACCAACTGCATGGAGCTCAATACTTTTCAAAGATTGACCTTCGATCTGGATACCATCAGTTGTGTGTGAAGAAGGAAGACATTCCGAAGACAGCATTTCGAACCAGGTACGGGCATTACGAGTTTACCGTAATGCCGTTTGGATTGACTAATGCACCATCTGTATTCATGGATCTGATGAATAGAGTTTTCAAGGATTATCTCGATGAATTTGTGGTGGTATTTATTGATGATATATTGGTATACTCCAAAACCTACGAAGATCATGAAAATCACTTGCGCATTATCTTGAAGACTCTGAGGAGGCATGAATTATATGGGAAGTTTAGCAAGTGTGAATTCTGGCTTCAGGAGATTTCTTTTCTTGGCCATATTGTCTCTAAAGATGGAATCTCTGTTGATCCTTCTAAGACCAAGGCAATCCAAGAATGGCCAGCACCTACGAGTATAACTGAGGTACGCAGTTTTATTGGTTTGGCAGGTTATTATCGACGTTTCGTCCAGAATTTTGCCCGATTGGCTAACCCATTAACGAAGCTCACACGTAAAGGGGTTAAATTTGTTTGGACAAAAGAGTGTGAAGAATGTTTTAAAGAACTGAAGAAAATATTAGTCAATGCTCTTATATTGACTCTACCATCGGGGAATGATGGGTTCATTATTTATAGTGATGCATTGAAGAAAGGACTTGGTTGTGTCCTTATGCAGAATGATAGAGTTATTGCCTATGCATCACGATAGTTGAAAATTCATGAACAAAACTATCCTACTCATGATCTAGAGTTAGCAGCTGTGATCTTTGCTTTGAAGATATGGAGGCACTACCTCTATGGTGAAAAATGTGAGATTTATACTGACCACAAGAGTTTGAAGTATATTTTCTCACAAAAAGAACTCAACATGAGGCAAAGGATATGGCTTGAATTACTCAAGGATTATGATTGCACGATACACTACCACCCGGGGAAAGCAAACAAGGTGGCAGATGCTTTGAGCAGAAAAGACCATGGTGTTTTGAACAATATGAGAATTGAAAGGGATCCAATTTTCATGGATCTAGTGAAGATGGACATGGGAATAACCAGGGAAGGTGAAACATCATTTCTTTTTCAAATGGTTGCCAAACCATCTTTAATAGAAATGATTAAGAGTTCTCAGACCGATGATGAAGAATTCCAAAAGAAGATTAAAGCTGTGAATGATGGGAGATTGAGAGACTTTGTGTTTGAAGATGGAATTTTGAAATTCGGGAAGAGACTTTGTGTTCCCGATATACCTGATCTAAAAATGGAATTGCTGGATGATGCTCCTAGTTCCAATTTCTCTATACACCCTGGGAGCACCAAAATGTATAGAGATTTGAAGGAACATTTTTGGTGGGACAACATGAAGAGGGAGATTGCTGATTTTGTGTCAAGATGTATGGTTTGTCAACAAGTGAAAGCTGGAAGGCAACAGCCTGGAGGAGTCATGCAACCTCTTCCCATACCGGAGTGGAAATGGGACAATATTACGATGGACTTTGTCATGGGGCTACCAAAGACTCCTAGAAGGAATGATGCAATATGGGTTATTGTTGATCGTCTTACCAAGTCAGCACATTTTCTTGCTATAAGAGAAGATCTACCCCTGGAACATCTAGCAAGACTATATATTAATGAAGTTGTGAGACTTCATGGAGTACCCTTATCGATTGTTTCTGATCGTGATCCCCGTTTTACTTCAAGATTTTGGAAATGTCTTCAGAAATCCCTGGATACTGAACTTCATTTGAGCACTGCTTACCACCCTCAGACAGATGGACAATCAGAACGGACTATTCAGACCTTAGAAGACATGTTGAGATCTTGCTCACTTGATTTTCAGGGTATGTGGGATCAATATTTACCACTGGTAGAATTTCCCTATAACAATAGCTTCCATTCGAGTATTCAGATGGCACCATATGAAGCGTTATACGGAAAGAGATGTCGTACACCAACCTGTTGGGATGACGTTGGTGAAAGAAAACTTGTAGGCCCAGAACTGGTGGAGGAAACGGTGGAAAAGGTGAAAGTAATCCAAAATCACATCAAAGCAGCTCAAAGTAGGCAGAAGAGCTATGCCGATAATCGAAGGAAGGATTTGGAATTTCAAGTCAGTGATCATGTTTTTCTGAAGGTATCTCCGTGGAAGGGAGTCATACGTTTTGGTAAGAAAGGTAAATTGAGTCCCAGGTACATCGGACCTTTCGAAATTCTAGAACGAATTGGGGTTGTAGCTTACCGATTGGCAATGCCGCCAAGTCTCTCCAAAGTTCACAATGTGTTCCACATATCTCTGTTGAGGAAATACATGCCTGACCCAACGCATGTACTCACCTATGAAGAATTAGAACTGGAACCCGATCTGTCTTATTGCGAAGAGCCCGTCAAGATTCTTGATACAAGAGAACAAGTGCTGAGAAACCAGACGACACGTCTGGTAAAAGTTCTGTGGAGAAACCATAAGATGGAAGAGGCAACGTGGGAACCCGAGGAACTTATGATGAAGAACCACCCGAGTCGTTTTATGCAGTAATACCCTAGAAATTGCGAGGACGCAATTATTTGAAGGAGGGGAGAATGTAACACCCCAAGCTTCCACGGTACGTTTCCCTTCGAATAATGCGATAGCGTGTGTTGTACGCAACCTCGAGTTCTAACACACACCACAACTAATTAAACTAGCCGTTGTAAATAGTAATACCTACTTTTTGAAATCATATATATTTTATATTTCAAAATGGACTTCATTTTTGGATTCGGAATATCGAAATTAGCCTAGGGTGAAATTTTGGTACTTTTCGGATAACTTTTATATTTTGATGAATAGTGAAAATTACTAAATTTTAATTAAAAACAACTTTATTAATCAAAATATTTAATAATGATAAATTATGAATTTTAGTAGTTTTAAAGTATATTTATAATATATTTTTACCATTTAATATAATGTTGGTCATTGGACATAATTTTACAATTAAACCGAACATAAACAAGTGTCAATCTTTTGATAGTTATTATCTCTTAAAAACACGCTTTTTGTTTTGACAGCGGGAATTAATTTTAAATTAATTTCTGCCACTTCTGTGTTTTGAATTTAGGAAAATGGATTCCATATTTGGAATCAGGATGTCCAAATTATGTAAATAGGTAACTTTTATTTTTACACATTTTGAATAATTACTGCGGTAAATATTTTATTTACCATGGTTAAAAGGTAAATCCGGTAAATAAGGGTTAAACAAATAATATTATAATAATACAAAATTACCCTAAAACGTGTCCTAACCTTATTGGTGGACACATACCCGACCATGGGCATCCTTGGGTCGATTTGGGGACCCCTTGGAGCCACTTGTATGTGGTAGGGAGACATTATATTAATAAAGTTAAAATAAAAATAAAAATGGCATAAGCTTACATCTTTTAGAAGAACAATTTTTACATAGGGTTATACATGTTGGATTTTCGATTATAAATATCCATTAGAAAGCTAAAACGATTTCCTACATAATGATATTTTATTTATAATTTTTAGACATAAAATATGTTAAATTATTAATGACATAATAATGATGCAATGTTTACCTCATTAATAAATCATTTAAATAAATAAGATTATAATGATTAAAATATTATCTAAAACCTATCCAATTCTTATTGGTTGATGTTATTTAGCATATGAGTCATCTTATCTTCGACCTCAATGATTTTTGGACCATTATAAACCGAATATAATTATATTATAAAGTAATACTTTCACTATTTCCTAAAGAGCCCCTCCTCTCCCTTATAAAAGGAGACCACTTCTACTCATTCCTCACACCTCTCAAGCCACTTGGCTCGTCCAAACCCTGCCCAAATAAGCTCCCCACATCCCTCTCCTCCTCCTTGAAACTTCCCCTTAGGCAGAAAGCATTTCAAGAAGTCCTTTGGTTCTAACCAACGTGAGTTACCTAAATTAAAGGTAACGATTTCTCTTAAATTATTTTCATTTATTTTGCTTCTCCAACCCCCAAAATCTTTTTATTTCCTTTCTTTTGTAACAACACCAGTATCCACAATATACTAGGATGTTGTTATAAGAAGGATTCAAACTACACATACACACAACTCCATCTAATAGATGATGAACATAATGTTTCTGTGGATAGCAAACTAACGCCTCACGAAACGATGATTGTTCAAATACATCTTACCGCCTCTCATGGTGGCCATTATGATGGCACTGTAATTAAATATGATATTAATGATATATATTTTATATATAAGCTTCTGTAATTCCATTTTATTTCATACCATTATTCGTTTCATGTTGTATATACATACGATAATTTCATTTGAGGAAGTGCGGACTACAGCCCCCTTAAAATGATATGACTCGTTCATACCACACATGGAACGTATAAAGGATGGTGTTAATGAACTTAAGTAACATATATAAAATATTATATTATACTGGAATAGTAATATACCTATGTATCATTTGGATTCGATTCTTTTAAAATAAAAATTAAATGGAAGTAGCGTTCGTGCGTACGTACGGACTACCGTCTCCACGAACGCGATGAGATTCATTCTCCATCGTATCCATTCAAGTCTTATTCTCATTTTAGGGTTAAAAATAATGTTAATATCATTCTGATTATGAATAAGATATAATCTATCCATTACAAACATGTCTTACGTAACCAAACATTTAAGAAGAACGAATCGATTATCACCCGAAACGACGATAATACTAAGATATTATTAATAAAGCAATGTTAAAAGATCATATATGATATCATATTAATGTATATGATTCTTGTATAATTTAATAACAATTATTTCACCATTATACAGGAGGTTAACCTACCCCAACCAAGGAAAAGTACAAGGTAAGGGTTATTTCACAATCTCTTCATTATCCGAGGTTGTTTATACGTAATAATCTACTGGGATTTCTTTATCATCTACATCCATGTTTCTTCGAAATGTATTTCAAAACATATTTATTATTTACAAGAATATGGTTTAAAGTCATTTATACCATTGTTTGAATTTTTATAAGAGGTTTATAAAGGAATCTTTCTGTCGTTTTCAAAACAAGGTCCTTTTTAACCTTTTCGACAGAATTATGGTAAGAATGTTTTTTTAACTTATACGGAGGGTGCGGCTATTTTCCGCCGTTATAAAATCTTCAAAGCTTCCCTTACAAGCTTATAAGAATATTTTCAAAGAAAATGTTTTATTTTATATGGATCTTAAATTATTTCAAAATAAAAGGAGATATTTCTTTAAAAAGAATTTTGATTTCATCTATGTCAACATCCTTTGATGGATTTTAAGATTATTTGAAGTTGATTTATTATGATACAAAACTTCTATATTGAATTGAAGGTTTTGTGATATGTTTGACTGTGGATGTGCTATTTTTATACCATTCATAGTTTATGGTAAAAGTATTGACATTTCGTATGCTAGTTTTAATACGAATGTTTATGTTATGTTTAAACCTTTTCATATGGGAATGCATTGGACTTAATATGTGACGGGTGGAGCCCGCTATAGCTCCTCGATGCATCGGTAGGTCTCATGAGACAAACTAGTGTCTTGGCACAAGGCCTTGGCAAAATCTTATTTGTATTCTTGGTACGAGGCCTTGGCTATGTGGTTATGATAGTCCGGCATTATGCATTCCAACATTATGAAAGTGGTTATTGATTTTTTCATGTGATTATTCGATTAGTAGAATATCCATGTGAATAAGTAAATGGCATTATTTCATTTTACTTTTTCCATACTATGTTGAAGTTCAAGTTTAAAAGGCTTTTGTTTTAGTAATTCATTGCCTTAAATGTTTATGCTTATTTTTGAATGTTCCGCTATATTGTTATCCTTACTGGGCATTTGAGCTCACCCCTTTTCTATGTTTTATTTTTCCCAGGATGTGAAGATGTAAGTTATGAATGACCTGCAGGGATATTATGAGGGGATTATAGTGTGGACTGTGGAAACATTATGTTGTTGTAGTAGTTTTTCATTTTATGATGTAATGTAAAACTTATGAATATATCTAGTGTTTCCAAGGCTACTAAACCAATCGGTCTTTCGAGATTTGATCTTTCTTGTGATCATGCCAATGTTATGTAATAACGCACCGACTCTGGGTAACTGGGGTCGGGGCGTTACAATCAATGGATTATTTCACATATTAAAATCCTTCAATTGATTAAAATATCATATCTTGTAGGATGATCATCCACTGTCCAATATTAATGGATATTTCCTTTCTATTTTTTTGTGTGCAAGAGATTTATCTATTCCTTTCACTTTTTTATTTTATAATTTTTGAGTATTATACTCCATGCTCAACTGGGTAGGTATAATCTTAAGATAATCATCATAAAATTGAACTAGTTGGTCACACCTTCTAAAGGAATATTTTAATGGTTGATATTCATTTCAAACCATCAGTCTAGAATTTATATAACACTTCTGAACATTTATATTTTGAGTTAAATGGTTCCCACTCAAAATTTTTCTTCTATAACCAATATACTGATATTAATATTCACAATTAAACTAAATTATTATTCTCAAATTACCAATTCCTCCACAATGATAAAAATATCTGTAAAATTCATACCAAATTTTAAAAATACCATGTTGTCCAGATATTGACACATGCCATTTTTAAACTATATGATAATTAATCTTGGATCTTTTTTATAAACAATTTCTTTTTTGTGAAATACCAAAAAAAAATTCCTTCATACTATATTTATTTCCATACATTTTAAAATCATTATTTTTAACTGTAATTGGGTTCAAATTAGGTCTCCAGGAATTTCTATATTTATGAGGATCATATTTTTTCCCATAAATATAATTTTATTCAATTTTGAAATTAAATCAGAATTTTTACCAAAACTTATTTGATATTTTTCAAAATTTTAATTTTATCTTTTTGGGTAAAATTTAGTCCCGTAATTTGGGGAGAATTTAATATATTCCACATTATTATTCCTTGATATTTTTCTAACATCACTAATAGAGTTCATGAAAATTGGGTTTATATATATCCAATTCTTTTTCTACCTTAATTTCTTTGGAAAACATCAAGATCATTATTCTTTTATTTGAAATTAATTTCCATGTTAAAATCATACTTATTCACTTTATAAAGGGACTTATTCAAATTTTAAATTACACCTATCAACCTTGAATCAATTTTTTCATGTAAATTGTCATTATTGGCAGAGAATTTAAAACACTTCATTAAATTATTATTCTCCCTTTTTATTTAAGAGACACTATGTAATTTCTATTTCCAACATTAACTCTATCTTTATATTATCCTAACTTTCATCAATCTTACTCTCATTGTATAATATTTCTCCTTTACTAACCTTTTCAAATAGAAAAATTTATTCATATTCATTTGATGAATCTAATTATTCATTATCCTCACTTATATCACTATATTCACACTTTAATATAAAATTTCAATTATTCAATTTCGATAAATTATTACCTTTACCCATAGAAGAATACTTTGATGTTTTTTTCTTCAATATCTTGTTTGAATTCGAACATTCAACTTCACTCTCTTCATTTCCATTTATTTTCTTCCTTTGATGGTTAGCCAAAAAAATTCTAATACTCCCATTACTGAATCTTCTTAATTGATTTAAAATTATTTATTATAGATTTTTTATTCAAATATTTGAAGGATATTTCCCTACCCACCTTGGTATTCTTCTTGAAAACACACAAATTAAATATTTCATAAGAAATAAAAATAATATGAATATATAATAATGATATATTACCTAGATCATGTTAATTTAGTTATTATACCTTTGGACTAAATCTATCTATAAATATACATACTATCTTCTAAAAAATCATATAATCTTCAAAATTTAACCAAAACATATGATCGTTCTCAAAATATAATTTAATATTGTGAATAAGTAATCCAATACTTTATCATCTTTCATCTTGATATCTTCTAAATTTAATATTAAAATTTTAATCTTGTCTTTTTTCACTTTCATTTCACCTTCATAGATATTTTTTAATTCATCTCATATGCCTTTTTCTATCTTGATGCCCTTTACTTTAAAAAATTACTTCTTAAATAAATAATATTGTATTATTATCTACTGATATCATATAAGTTCATTAAATATAAAGAATAAAACCATTATTGGAAACCTCCAAAATAATAAAACATATTGATGAAAATATTGTAGTATCAAATTTTTCTTAATATAAAAATTCATCCCATTAAAAGTGGTAATCCCCTTATTATTAACCCAATTTATGTTTTCCGTATTTATAAAGAAACATTAGAGACAAATTATTCATGAAAAGAGAGATAATTTCTTAAATTAACTCAAGAAACTATCAGTTTGAAAAATTGTTAAAGTAGTAAAATCCAAATTTTTGATCTTTAGAGGGAACCTGGCTCTTATACCAATTATGGTGGAATCCAGCATAGTCAGGTTCTATGTTTTGTGAATAATTGCATAATTTTCCATTTTTATTATTTCTTATGAAATAAGCCTTCATAAATTATTAGAGTGATCAACATCACAACTTAAATCACACACACCAAGGAAATAACAAAAAAAGGACACTCGATGTACAAGGTTCACTACTCAAAATGAGTAGTTAATCCTTGGCATGATTCAGTCTCACCCAAGACCAAAAATTAAACTAGAATCACCATTTTCGATTGAAATGAATAGGTAATATCCACGAACTCATGTATAAAAGAAAATAAATACTACTCTCTCCTAACCAATATACACTATTGTCTTGTATTCTATTGAGTTTGGGGTTATCCTTCTCCTTTGATAATTGTTTCCTAAAAATATAAGTTTCTCTTGAACTTATTCACTAAAATTAACTAGTGTGAACATAATTTTTCTTACTATACACACTTCACCACATAACTATTTCTCTTCTGATTCCTCTTCCACCCACACTATCACAAGTATCTTCTTTCTGTGTGTACTATACTCCTCACACACCATTCTTCTAATAACTCTCTACTAAATAATATGAATAAATTATTGCATTATAGTTATTAAAATTTTATATTCTTTTTGTTTTCTATACACAAAGCTCAAACATCTCACACAACCAATACCCTATTTATGTATCTCACACATGACAACAATATTATCTTTTTAATTTAAATTTAAAATTCAAACTCAAACAAAATACTACCTTTAACATCTTTTAAAAATTATATTATTATTCCCATTTATTCATTCTTCTTCTTAATCATTATATTTATCTAGGAGGACTTTTATAATATTCATGTCATAAATATATTCTTCATGATGTAACTTACCAACTTTATCAAAAATGAAAAAAAACTTCCTATTTCCTAATGCAAAAAAGATTCTTCATGGAATTAACTATCTTTATATAATATATTGAATCATAATATCCGTTTATGATATTCAAAATCCTATAGAATAATATTTTAATTTTTTTCTTCCAGATACTTCTTAACATATGGAAATAATTATTTTGATAATGACCAATTAATTTCTATAAACTCCCATATTATATTTTGTAACATAATATTTTTTGATAAGTCAAAAAAATAGGCATCCCAAAAAAATAAATATGTATCACATAATATTCAAAACAACTTATGTATGACCATGTATTGATTAATTTCTAAAATTATGTCCTTAGTAAAAACAACTTAAGCATCTTTATACAAAACATTTTACACATTATAAAAAATATATTACAAATCTTGTAGTATGTTTAAAAACTTATGAATCACACCTCTCTTTAAAAACTTTTCTAGTTTTTTATCTAAGAGAAAATAATATACATATCTCAAAAAATATATTATTTATATTTGGGATAAATTTTTCTTTTTGGTATTTATGTGTTTTGTAGAATATTATGTATCCCTCTATAAAGATCCCATAGAATTTTCCCAATTTTTAATCTAGATAAAATTTATTATGTATTACCTATAAAAAATATATGCATTCCAATATTTACAAATTTTTAATTCCTCTGTTCAGATATAAAAATCTTATATATTTTGTAATATTTTTACCATTGTGTGAAATTTTTAGATCTTATGCATATAAAAATGTTATAATAAAAAAATAGTCTAGTTATTTTGAAAATTTTTAGGACTTCTAGATAGAAAAATTATGCATGAAACACTGGGGAAAATTTCAAACCAAATTCGATGTCTAGAATAAAAAATTATAGAATAAATAAAATAAACTTCAATCCTTTATCAAAAAACCATAAACTCCTCAGTATCCTTCAAATCTCATAATAAAATTTATTTTATGTGATTTTTTAGTATTTATGTATTGAAAACAAATCTTACATAATAAATATATTCAATAATTCTTATTCAATTAAACTTCTTTAGAAAATATAAATAATTTTAGTGGGAACTTCTTTATCTCAAAATATCATAAAATTTCCCTTGGATCTAAAAAATCTTACTAAGGAAACCATCTTATTCATAGGATAAAACACCTCCCCAAAACATATATTTGTATCAACTACTAAAACATTGTGGGATTTGAACACTTATTCTGAGAGGTATTTAAGAAATATTTTGGTTATTATCGAGGAGAAGAATGAGGGTGACCACAGGTTGTAAATTATTATGGAACTTAAAGAGTCAATGAGAGATTGATTTACATGTTGTTTCTTTTCTAGATAAATTATATAATTGAGAGTAAAAGACCATATTATTTACTCTTCCCTTTTTCTTTTTTTATAATAATATAAAAACATGGATTGTGAGATTGCAATATATGGACACTAAGGATTAACCACTTGATAACAAGAGTGTATGAACTTTATAAAACTCTTGTGTTGTGTACTATTTCTCTATATTTATCTCTATATTTAATTTATTATTTAGTTATTTCATTTAGGATCCAATCATAATAACAAGTGGAGGGAAAAATAATTAGGATTAGTTGTTTCAATAACCACTGATTCACCCTACACAGTGGTGGTATTCCCTCACAAGGGATAATAATTTGGTAACATATTGTTATGGATGGTTTTATATATATTTTACCACGGATATAATTTTTATTTTATTGATAATATATTTTGACCGATAATATCTACAAAGGCTATAAATATTATTAATAATAAAATAGTTCCCATGTTTAATGGGAATGGTTTTATTTTTAATAGGGATGATATGATTTGATGTGTTCTATCTCTTGGTTATATATTCATGAAATTGCATAGAATTTTGTAAAAATTCCCAATTTGGGGAAAAAATATAATTTTTTTTAAAATATTAAATCTAATAGTAGAGGATAAAACATGTTATTTTTTCCCTCCTAGATTAGGAGTTGAAATGAATTTTATGTGATGTACCCAAATGTGTTTAACTATATTTTCTTTCAATTTTTATTCTCAATGTAATAAATTCAAAGAGAATTTAGGTGATGGATTGAGTAGTCCACAAAAAAAGAATAAGATATGCTTCCCACTCATTAGGAAAAGATAAGAGTGGAGTTGTCTACCCATAATAATTTGTATAGATATTCCCTAAGGGTATCTCATATTCAATCATATGATTGAAAGAGATGATCCTCATGTGAGTAATATGTACTATAGGTGGAAGAACCATTTAAAATAGCTTCGAATAATAAAAGTTATAGCTAAATTGAATTACTTCAAAATCTATTATAATAAGTTTCAAAAGGCTGGTTGACTGAAATTTGATGACCTAGTGAATTTAAAAAAGACCATTCAAATGTTCTAATACATATGGATCCTAAAATTAGTGATGAAACACCCTTGGATGTAGTTTCAAGTATATTAAATAATTAATTGAAGTAAATTATTTGAAATATTCTCAAAATAAATTTTTATTTTCTACAGGATACTTAGAAATCATTCTGAAGTGTTTGAGAAAGTATCATAAAATCCTAAATGAGTTTTGAAGTAATTATAAGTTATTGGAAATGGATGGAGACGAACCAAAGGATCATTGGTTTGAAAATGATAAAAATTTCGAAAATCCCCTAAGTTATGGTTCTTGGAATTTGAATGGACATGTATGAATGTTCTATAAGTGTATGAAACTAGATTTATATAATGTTTCCTTGTATGTAAATTATTTAATACATGAAGGTCAACACATGAAAATTACACTCTGTAACTGAATGGACCATGTAAGAATTCCACATTGCCAAATTTTCTTATGTCTCTAAATACTGAAACTGTATACCTAAAAGAAGTTATACATAGCCAAATATTTGTCAACTGATTTCACAAATAACATAAATTTGGACTAGCTATGGGAATTAGAGATGATGTATGTAGAACCCATGTACCAAAAATTCATGTAGGTGAATTTTTATACTTACTTGAAATTTGTTTTTGATTCCAAATTTTTTTATGAGGTAAAATTAATTAGGATGACTCCAAATATGATATTCATGGTTATAAATGTCATAAACACAAAAAATGGTGTGTTATTCATGCTTGAAAAATGTGTTTTCAATCTTCAAGATATGAGAGAAGAAGATCAAATCTGTAAAGAATTTCTAGAAATATTTTTGAAGTTTGATTTATTTGAATAAATTGAATATTAAATGAGGAAAAAATATAAAGAAAGTTATGTTGTTCTTTTGAGTTCAAAACATCATAAATCTTAGAAAATCAATGATCTAAGATTTTTTTTAAAATATTATAATGAAAATATCCACTAGATGTATTTCATGAATGTAGATAATGAAATAATTTTGTTTTCAACAATAATGTAGATGAATAACTATCAAAACTTGAGTTATGGTTCATCAAAGCCCCAATCATTTAGAAACATTGATGTTTTATTTTTCTTGAGTTACTAGTATTAAATTTTGGGAATTTTATAAGTACTTTATAAATTTAAATATATTTATATTTGATGAACCTATAAAATAAAAACTGTTATGTTCTACCAATAGTGAAGATAAGATAAATCCATATCTATTTTTTGTTATTAGATTTTTCTACAGCCTAAAAAAATGTTTCAATATGTCATTTTCAGTTGATCTTTTAATAGTTTGAGAAAATTAATTTTAGAATGGAAATTGAGTAAATTCATATAGAAACACTTTCCATGATACACATATTTTGAGATAATGGTGCAGTAAAGTGGGGATTCTTAAAGTGAATATTTTATGATATATCCTTTTTTCTGGAAGAATAAATATGATTTATCATTATCTATATTATTAAAATGATTATGATGGGATCCATTAAATATTATTAAATGAATCCACTCCTGCATGTCTGAAATTAGGGAAATTGAGAAAGAAAGAAAAGAAGGGGAATAAGGCACCCCTGGTGATGTGGTATAGCGTTTAATGAGAGAAACCAAGTGTTGAAGTTGAGACTATATTTCTAAGACATATCAAAGAAGAAGAAGAATAAGAAATAACTTCTATATGATGTATAAATGAAGAGGAGGAATCTAATACTATTATATAGTTTTAGATTCTTTGTGTGTTGAAGATGAAAGAGAAGAAGAATGTTAACCACTATTCAGTGATCAATGATCCTAAGTAAAAGAAGAGAGTTACAAGAAATGAGGTTGTGATCATGTGATGACATTATCTATCCTGATTTCACTTAGTTATGTTTACGTGAAGGAGTAATAATGATATATGATCTGATTCAGTTTAATCAGGTGATGTTGAGTTTTCTAGTGATAGAGTTATTGGTTCTTCTCTTAAAGAGATGATGGAATTCAAATATACTAATGTGAGAGGAAGGCTATCTAATCTTATGGATACTAAAGAATCTTATAATAAATAGGATATCTACTTCAAGGTAGAATATTATAAGAAAAAACATGCATATACCTGTTGGGATGATATAGAACTTGTGTGACTTAGGGTATTCTTGTACAGAACATTGAAAATACATGATCACATTGTGAATTTATTGTAGAATCCCTATGATATGTTGACAAGAGAGGTATAGTTATATCATGAATAGTTTATTTAAATAATATTGAAGTTGAAAGTATGATATACCTATATTTTAGAATAAGTAAATGAATGATTTAAAACTGGTTTTTGATAATTAAATATTATTTAAATTAAATATTAAATTAATCATATTTAGAATTTTTTTAAAAAAATGGATTTTATTTTGGGTTCTACACGTCCAAAAATTGTTAGGGTAATTTTTTTTTGATTTTTCTGAAATACTTGATTTTTTGGTGAGTAGTAAAATTCATTAGTTTACCGTATAAATACATTATGATTTAAATCAACTATTCATGATATCAAAAGTGATGTAAGCACCAAAATCTCGAAATCAAATGCATTTATAACTGTTTTTGGTTATGGAATCATCAGTATTGTTGGTCCTGAGAGAAATTAATAAACTAATAATTATAAAATTATAAAAACCCCTCTCCCATCCACTATAAATACTCCTCATTCTTACCTCTTCTCTTCACCACTCTCAATCCTTGTGCCTTGACAATATTCTACCCAAATCTCTCCCCAAGATCCACCCCCACGTCCAACAGCCTCTTGTCTCTTCCAAATACTGAAACCTATCCCTTTAAGAGGTTCTCAAAGAAGATAAACTCAAGTAGTAAATTCCTCTTTCAAATTCTTTAATTTCTTTTAAGTTATTTTCTTTTCTGGTTTCTATTCTCACCTCCCTTCACCGAAATAGTATGATAACTAAAGTAAAATACATGTACTGGAATGTTTTTATACTAATGGGATATTACATTATCATCTCTTCTTTCCCCATATTTTATTTGAAAGAAATGAAAAACAACTACTGGAATTTGGTATTTTCCCAACGGTAGTATACCAACGGTTTACTTAAACCATTGGTATAGTGAGGCTTTGCCAACGGTTTAAGAAAACCATTGGCAAAGGGAATTTCGGTGGACCCTTTCCCAACGGTTCACTGGAACCGTTGGGAAAGGGTGCTAAACTCGGACATTTCCCAACGGTTCAGAGGAACCGTTGGGAAATGTGTGACCCTTTCCAAACGGTTCACTGGAACCGTTGGGAAAGGGGTGCTAAACTCACACATTTCCCAACGGTTCCAGTGAACCGTTGGGAAATGTGTGCCTTTGACAACGGTTTTTATAAACCGTTGGCAAAGGTTTCCCCTAAATTCCAGATCGGGATCTCCTCTCCCCATTCGGACAGAGCCCTAATCTATTGGCTCCGCTGCTCTAGCGAACCCCATACCTCCACTGCTCTCGCGAATCAGAACACCAGCACCCCCATCCCAACAGGTACACCCCCATACGAATAGGTAAAATTTGATCTCAACCATATTGTTGTAGTTGTTTTAATGAATAGATTTTTTCCAGGTGTTGGTGGTTTAATTAATTATTGAAATTAATATCTACATAGGATATTGTTTGTGTTTGTGAAGACTTCTTTAATGTTTTTGTATTCTATGTTTGGAAGGAGAGTGTTCAAAACATGTAAATCAGAGTTGGGGGAGGCTATCATGAAAGTTTACATGTTTTGGATAATGGATTGTGGGAATTATGGATTGTGTTCAAACCAATTTGATATGTTTTGGATAATGGATTGTGGGGGTAGGGGGTGTCCACGGGGGTGGGTGGGTTGTCCATGGGGGTGGGCAGGGGTGCCCACGGGGGTGGGAAAGGCTGTCCATGAGGGTGGGTGGGGCTGTCTAGGGGGTGTGGGTTGTCCTAGGGGTCTGGGTGGGGTGTCCTGGTGGGGGAGGGGTGTGTGGGGTGTCCAGGGGGGGTGGTATGTCTAGGTGGTGGTGGTGGGGTTGCAGGGGAGGGGGTGTGGGCTATTTGGGAGGGTGGGAGGGGCTATCCAGGGGGGTACGGGGTGTCTAGGGGGGTACGCGGGTGGGCGGGTTGTCCACAAGGGTAGACGGGCTATCCACGGGGGTGGTCGGGCTGTCAAGGAGGGGTGGGCGGGCTGTCCAGGGGGGGTGGGTCGGCTGGCCACGGGGGGTAGGGGTGTCCAGGGGGTGGGCGGGCTATCCAAGGGGGTGGGGCGTTGTCCATAGGGAGAAGGGGTGTCGAGTGGGGTGGGTGGGCTGTCCACGGGGGTGGTTGGGCTGTCTAGGGGGTAGGGGGTGTCCACGGGGGTGGGCGGGGCTGTCTAGGGGGTGTGGGCTCTCTTGGGTGTCTGGGTGGGGTGTCCTGGTGGGGGAGGGGTGTGTGGGGTGTCCAGGTGGGGTGGTATGTCTAGGTGGTGGTGGTGGGGTTGCAGGGAAGGGGGGTGTGGGCTATTTGGGAGGGTGGGCGGGGCTATCTAGGGGGGTACGGGGTGTCCAGGGGGGTATGGGGGTGGGCGGGCTGTCCACAAGGGTGGACGGGCTGTCCACGGGGGTGGTCGGGCTGTCAAGGAGGGGTGGGCGGGCTGTCCAGGGGGGGTGGGTGGGCTGGCCACAGGGGGGTAGGGGTGTCCATGGGGTGGGCGGGCTATCCAATGGGGTGGAGGGCTGTCCATAGGGAGAAGGGGTGTCGAGGGGGGTGGGTGGGCTGTCCACGGGGGGTGGTTGGGCTGTCTAGGGGGTAGGGGGCGTCCACGGGGGTGGGTGGGTTGTCCACGGGGGTGGGCGGGGCTATCCACGGGGGTGGGAAAGGCTGTCCACGGGGGTGGGCGGGGCTGTCCAGGGGGTGTGGGCTGTCCTGGGGGTCTGGGTGGGGTGTCCTGGTGGGGGAGGGGTGTGTGGGGTGTCCAGGGGGGTTGGTATGTCTAGGTGGTGGTGGTGGGGTTGCAGGGGAGGGGGTGTGGGCTTTTTGGGAAGGTGGGCGGGGCTATCTCGGGGGGGGGGGGTACAGGGTGTCCAGGGGGCTACACGGGTGGGCAGGTTGTCCACAAGGGTGGACGGGCTGTCCACGGGGGTGGCCGGGCTGTCAAGGAGGGGTGGGCGGGCTGTCCAGGGGGGTGGGTGGGCTGGCCACAGGGGGTAGGGGTGTCCAGGGGGGTGGGCAGGCTATTCAAGGGGGTGGGGGTTGTCCATAGGGAGAAGGGGTGTCGAGGGGGGTGGGTGGGCTGTCCACGGGGGTGGTTTGGCTGTCTAGGGGGTAGGGGTGTCCACGGGGGTGGGTGGGTTGTCCACGGGGGTGGGCGGGGCTGTCCACGAGGGTACCCTACTAATATGGTTATGGGACGAGGCATGCTCTGATGTGATAACACATTAAGTTCTTATTGGTTTTACATTTTTTCAATAACACATTAGTATGTTTTTTTCACATGTGTAGTTGATACCATGATTATTTTCTTCCTTTATCGTTTACATAAATGTATTTTATATTAAAGTTCAATCCTATTGAATTGTTTATGACAAAATGACTTATATGAATTCTTTTTACAGAATGGACAGAAGTTGGATGTATGAAACCGATCGTATCTCAAGCGATTTTCAAAACAATTTGGAGAGCTTTATACATTTTGCATTTCACAATGCTTCAGATAGTGGTCGCATACACTGCCCATGTTCCAATTGTGTTGGTAGACCTTGGTTGAGTCGTGAAGAAGTCAGCTGCCACATAACCAAAAATGGTTTTCAAGCAAACTACTTTGTGTGGTATCACAATGGGGAGAAAATGAAATCTCAAATTGGTGATGATCGAAATGAAAGGACTGGAATGGAGAATTTGTTAGATGATCGGTTTCCGTTTATTCGTCATCATGAAAATGAAAGGATTTTGACTCAAGAAGACGTCGATATGAGGACAACTGATGCATCTAGTGAAAATGATGATATTGATAGGGTGAAAAAATTGAATGATGCTGCCACGACTCCAGTATATCGACAATGCGATAAAATGAAAAAGATAGAATTTTTAATCCGATTGTTTCATGGAAAAACTATGTATGGGATTTTTAATACAGCAATCGATTACATTCTTACCCTCTTGAAGGATTTACTTCCAGATGATGCAGATATTCCCTCAAACCACTATATGGCATGGAAGTTAGTTGAAGAACTTGGATTTTCCAGAAACAAAATTCATGCTTGCCCGAAAGATTGCAGTTTATTCTGGGAATAAACCGCTAAACGAAATGAATGTATAAAATGTGGCACATCCCGCTGGAAGTCAAAATCTGATGGAACACCATCCCGCGTTCCACAGAAAGTAATGTGGCACTTTCCATTGATCCCCAGACTCCAGAATCTTTTTATGTCTGATGACATATCAATAAAAATGAGATGGCATGATACCGAGAGAAAGAAGACTAATGATGAGTTGGTTCATCCTGCAGATGGATTTGCATGGCAGAGATTTGATGCTCGACATCCTGATTTTGCAGCTGACGTGCGTAATGTGAGGCTGGGTCTTTCATGCGACAGTTTTAATCCATTTGGGAAAATGCTTACTTCGCACAACACATGGCCAGTTTTTATACACATTTATAATCTTCCCCCATGGTTGTGTATGAAAAAATCTTTCACTTTCATGAGTATACTCATATCTGGTCCTTCTGATCCTGGCATTGATATTGATGTATACATGCAACCTTTAATAAAAGAGTTGAAACTCCTTTGGGATGTGGGTGTGCACACATACGATGCATGTTCGAAAGACATATTTCAGATGTGTGATGCGCTTATGTGGACGATCAATGATTTTCTGGCTTATGCAATGATGTCTGGATAGAGCACGAAGGGAAAATTGTCATGTCCAGTTCGTATGAAGAATACATGATCTAGAAGACTGAAACATCGTTGTAGTTTCAGTTTTATGGGACATCGACGATTTTTGCCAAAGGATCATCCATATAGAATGAATCGTTGAAGATTTGATAATACTATAGAGACTGATGATCCACCTCAGCGTATGTCTGGAACTGATGTGCTTAATGAATTGAAAGATTTCAGTTTTTCGTTCGGGAAGGGTCAAATGAAATCTGGAAAGAGAAAGAATGTTTCCATAGAAACCTGTTACAATTGGAGGAAGAGGAGTGTCTTTTTTGATTTGCCTTATTGGTCAACCAATTTGCTATGTCATTGCTTAGAAGTAATGCATATTGAAAAGAATATATGTGAAATGTTGCTTTCAGTTCTTCTAAATGTCAAGGGGAAGACAAAAGATGATTTACGATCTTGACATGACTTGGTGGATTGGGGCATCAGAACAGAATTGCATCCTGTGCGTATCAGTAAAAATAAATGGAAACTTCCATGTGCTTCTTATGTGATGACACCTACTGAAAAAAAAACAATTTTTGGAAGTATTAGAGACTATTAGAGTTCCTGAGGGCTATTCAAGCATCATATCTAAACGGGTCAACAGAAGAGAGTTGAAGCTAAAATCTTTGAAGACTCATGATTATCACGTTCTACTGCATGAGTTGCTTCCAATAGCAATCCGTCATCTTTTGTCCAATAATTTAAGGGTGGGTGTTATTCGGTTGTGCCATTTGTTTAGAGATATTTGTGCTAAGAATTTGTCCAAGTCTATCTTGCAAAAAATGTTGGCAGATGCCCCATTAATTTTGTGTGAGTTGGAGAAAATATTTCCCCCATCATTTTTCACATGCATGCTGCATCTGACTGTCCATATTCCAACTGAAATACTTCTCGGAGGACCTGTTTCTTTTCGTTGGATGTATCCAACTGAAAGAAATATGTTCACATTAAAGTCTTATTTTCGAAACAGGAATCATCCCGAAGGTTCTATCGTGAACGGTTACTTAGCTCAAGAATGTATGGATTTCTGTTCAATGTATTTGTCTGATCTTACTACAAGAATGAACAGACCAATGAGAAATGAAGAAGAACAATATGAGCAAATTGAACCCAGTTTTCCATCACTTCCTCAAACAGGAGGAATTCCTGGATCATATACATTGAAGACATTAAGCCATGAAGAGCGGGAGATGGCACATCGCACAGTTTTGTTCCACTGTGATTTGTTCGATGACTATATCAGGTAACAAAATTGAATATGTATATATTACATATATATCTGTTAAACTATTCATATTTTTTTATCTACAGGGAACATAAAACAATGATAAATTGAAGCATCGTTCTTTATCTTTGAGAAGGAGAGAGACTTTGAATAGCAAAGAGTTTTCTGCTTGGTTAAAATTGAAGGTAAAAAAATTACTGTTTAAATTAATTATTTCAATATTTACTTAAGTTTAACTATCATTTATATTGCAGGTATTGAGTTTGTCTGCTGACTCTGTCTCTGAGGAAATAAGAGCTTTGGCTTTTGGTCCTAATACCGTTGTTCGTGATTGTAAATCAATTGTTATCAATGGGTACAGATTTATTGTCACTGAACGAGCCAAAAACATGAGAACACAACATGATGGTATTATGGTTACTTCCACAACATATTGTTATGCCAGTGCATCAGTTAGTAGACCGCGACTTGAAAATGTGGGTTATTATGGAGTCATTGAGAAAATAATAATATTGGATTATTACTCTCATGAACGAGTCACAATGATGAAATGTCATTGGTTTGATTCGATGACGAGACATGGCACATTTATTGATGATTGTGGATTTCGAGTAATTAATATGACCCGCACTCTTGCTACCGAAGAACCATATGTGTTGGCATCAATGGCTAAACAGTTTTTTTATGTCAAAGATCAACTTCAACCTGAATTTGGTGTCATAGTTGAAGTAATTCCAAGATATATTTTTGATGATGCTGATGATGGAATTGACACTGTCCCTATTGCCATTGCAACCAATCCATTTATTTCTTTTGATGACTCCAATAGCTCAATTGTCAGAGTTGATTGTGAACCTGAAGTTGTGGTTGGAAATATATAGAATCATTCATCCATGTTCTCAATTATTTTGGTTTACCTCGAGTTGGGTTGTTAAAGTTGGTAATATTCATATTTATTTAGTATTGATCACAAATATGTTTTAGCTGACTTGACCGTTATGTGAATTTTCAATGTTTATTGGTTGTTGTTTTATTTGAATTGCATTTTCTAATTTGGAATTGAACTGTATTCAAACCAAATCAAACAATATTTATAACTTGGTGAACATTACAACTTGTATGTTTTATTAAATTCATTCAAGCTCTTCTAAAACAATTGATAGCTAAATTACCAATGAATCCCCTCATTCCCTCATATATTTAGTTTTTTGGTTTACACATTAATTTTCTTTTTATAATTAATTACATATTTGTTTTCAAATGCAGGAAATGCAGCCAATTGAAGAGAGACGATGAAAAAAAATGGCGGAGAACAATCGTCGGATGGAGGAGATGGGCATTCCACCATTCGTGCCTATAGTGAGTACTTTATTTCAAATATATATATATATATACAAAATATATAATGTCATGTGATTATTTTTTTTTGTAAACTTTTTTGTAGGATCCACCATTACGTCGACAGTTATTCGACGAGGAGCCTAGTACTGGTCCTAGAACTCAGGCCGGTGGTACGAGGAGGGTTCGTACCAGAGGTGGACGTAGAGCTGCGCATGCCCGACTAGACCCTACCCCTCCCATTGACATTTTAGCCTTCCCACATTCTGATCCCGGTGTGTCGTTAGGGACACACGGGGTATTTAGGCCTCCCATGTTTTCGCTACCTTCTGCATCTTCTGCCCCATCATTTTCACATCCCATGATGATTCCCACTCCCCAGTCAGCATCAGGTCATACAGCTATTCCATCTTCTTTTCCTTCTACTTATGTCTCTCCGAGATTTTATATTCCATCGTCTTCGACTCTTGTTCCACCAGAGGGTGTTCCATCAGGTTCTGTGGATCCGGCGCCACTCATTGATCAGACTAGCGCAGGTATATTTATAAAACCCTAAAAAAATTTTATAGCAATATTTATTTTCATTATAACATGTTTTTATAAAATATTTTTTTCTTTCATGACAGATACATCTACTGACAGGAGGCGGGGGCGGGGCCGTACACGCATGCGTTCGGTGTGGAACCGTCACACACAGGTTATGGTGGAATATAATGAAGACAATCAGATGGTTGAGAAAACAGGGCAGCAATGTCGGAGTTTTCTGGCGACGCTTGCCAAATACTCCGACATCATTCCCGTCAGCCCGCTGTCGTGGAGACATTTGCCACATGAGGTCAAAGATAGAGCTTGAGCAGAGATATGGGTAAAAAAATCTTTTGTATTTAATTCCATAAATTATTTTTGTATTTATATGAATTAATATTTTGATTTCAACTTCGATTTAATTTTCCTGATGGTGAGGGTGCACGACTGGAACGTCTAAAGGATTTAGGCGAGCTTTGGAGAGCCTACAAGCATGAGCTGTATATTGGCTGGCGTGCTAGAGTTGGCACTGAGTTAGAGGCGGTACCTGTCGTGGATGATTGTCCTATAGAGCAGTATCGTCAGATGATTACTCATTGGACGAGTACCCAGTTTAAGGTATGAATTACATTTGAGGTATTTAAATAATAACTTTCAGGTTTTGCATTAATATTATCCTTTTCATTATCGAATTTTATTTAGGAATCATCTGGAAAAAATAAAAAAAACATTGATGCAAAAAAATACCTCCATACACTAGGACGCACTACGATGCCGGATCATGAGAGGCAGCAGGTATGACAATTGTTTATAAGTTTTCTTTACGACTTACATTTTATTTTGTTTCCTCAATTATTTAATCATTTGCTAATGTTTTTATATAACTTTTGTTTTCAATGTCATTGTAGAGGCAAGTACAAAATATTGAAGGACGTGTGCCTCGAGAAAAACTGTTTTGCTCGAGTAGACGAAAAAAGGATGGAAGTGTTGTCAACGAAGTGACTCAGCAGCAGATTGTAAGTTTTAATCTATTGATTTTATATTTTAATATCTATTTCGTAACTTAATAATATATTTATATTTGTAACAGGATGCTTTATAGGCCCTTGATGCCCAAGAAGCAGACAATTTTGGGCCATCTGATCACTTACATCAGATGTTGGGAGAGGATCATTCTGACAGAGTACGCTGCCGACCTAGGATAGCCCCGACGAGGTATTGGCCTGCCTCAGGTACGAGTTGTAGTGCCACCGAGCTGCAGCAAGTTAGGGCACAGGCAGAACAGGCTGAGAAAAGGGCCACAGAGATGGCAGAACAGTCTGTTAGGGAAAACAATGCATTTATGAAATTTATTGAAGTTCTACGTCCAACACTTCCAGCAGAGGCCAGCCCAGCGATTGATGAATACATGTCATCGATACATTCTATATATGGTGCACTAGGTGGCAGTTCCAGTGGTGGTCAGGCCGATGTCCAGCTTGAAGATGATGATGGCGAGGAGTCTGATACGGAAGAGGAGGGAGATGAGGAGGGTGAGGAGGAGGGCGAAGGCGAGGAAGAAGGTGCTGTGTAGGGTGAGGACGATGAGGAGGACGATGACGAGGGTGATGATGATGATGATGATGGTGATGCTGATGCTGATGTGGGACATATTGATCCGTTACATTTTTGACTTATATTACTGAGATTTGATGTTTAATCTATTCTAGTTTTTGGTTTTATCTAGACTCGTAGTATAGTATTGGAGTTGAGTTATTTTTATATATTGTCCGTTTTTATGGATTTTGTTGTCTTTTAGTGGTTTTGTGTTTGAGAACTCCCTGGACAACCCCCCTCATTCTTGGACCCTGGACAACCCCCCCCCCCTCCCCCTTGGACCTCGAACACCCCCCAAACACCCCCCAGATAGCCCCGCGGACAGCCCCCTGGACAGCCCCCCGTACAGCCCCCAACCCTCCACCCTGGACCCCGGATAGCCCCCCGGACAACCCACCCACCCTCCCCCTTGGACCCCGGACAACCCCCCAAGCACCCCCCGGACAGCCCCCTGAACAACCCCGGACAACCCCCTAAACAACCCCTGAACAACCCCTGAACAACCCCTGAACAACCCCCTGAACAACCCCCGGATAGCCCCCTGAACAACCCCGGACAACCCCCTGAACAACCCCCAAACACCCCCCGGACAGACCCCGCACAGCCCCCCACCCTCCTCCTTGGACCCCGGACAGCCCCCCGGACACCCACGGGACAGCCCCCCGGACAGCCCCTCCACCTTCCTTAATTTGATTAGCTCTGAAATGTTTCATAGCACGATCAACTAAAATCTAATCCATACTAAATATGATATAAAAATATTCTATATGAATTTCCATAAGATTTTAAGTGAAAACAAAATGTGACATACGAAAAACAGACCAAATGCATTCGAAATGTGTTGATGCTTTAGGACAATGATCCATGGGTCATATGTGACGTGTACGAATCAACCCCACCTCAATCCGAGGCGCGGTGTGGTCGGAACAACTCAAAGTGTATGTCTTTTGTTTCAAAAGGACATCATTTTAAGTGAAAAACATCAACTGGCATACGGAAAACCGGCCAAACGCATTCGGATTGTGTTGATACTTTAAGACAACGATCCATGGGTCATTTGAGACGTGTACAAGTCAACCCCGCCTAAATCGGAGATGCGGTGTGGTCGGGACCACTCTAAGTGACTTTCTTTTGTTTAAAATGGACAGTATTTTAAGTACATATGGAAAACCAACCAAACGCATTCAGTTTCTGTTGAAACTTTAGGAGAACGATCCATGGGTCATATGTGATGTGTACGAGTCAACGCCACCTCAATCCGAGGCGTGGTGTGGCCGACACCACTCAAAGTGTCTCTATTTTGTTTAAAATGGACTTCATTTTTAGTGAAAACAAAAAATGACATACGGAAAACCGACCAAACGCATTCGGTTTCTGTTGAAACTTTAGGAGAACGATCCATGGGTCATATGTGATGTGTACGAGTCAACGCCACCTCAATCCAAGGAATGGTGTGGCCGACACCACTCAATGTGTCTCTATTTTGTTTAAAATGGACAGTATTTTGGTCGTTTATGACACCAAAACTGCGTTGTCGGTCACCGTGGGCACATGGCACGTCCGATTGATGTGCCGTCTGCGCGTACACGTCATGAATAATAATTAGAATGTTGCACGGTGGTTTCAGGTCAATCTGAGGTCGTCCACTATGAATTTGACCGTTTGACGCCCGTTTTGGCTGTTTATGACACCAGAACTGCGTTGTCGGTCACCGCGGGCACACGGCATGTCCGATTGATGTGCCGTCTGCTCGACCACTTCATAAATCACTCACCCGTATTTTTCGTCTGATTTCAGGTCATTCCGACTTCGTTCGGCACGTTTGGACCCCCCTCACGCGCGTTTACGAAGCGCGTGCATCACTTAAAATACGAATATTGAGCCGTACCGCGCAAACCGCACATCCGATTGATGTGCCGTCTGTGCGTACACATCAAGAATAATAATTAGAATGTTGCACGGTGGTTTCAGCTCAATCTAAGGTTGTCCGCTATGAATTTGACCGTTGGACGCCCGTTTTGGCCGTTTATGACACCAGAACTGCGTTGTCAGTCACCGCGGGCACATGGCACGTCCAATTGATGTGTCGTCTGCTTGAACACTTCATAAATCACTCACCCGTATTTGTCGTCTGATTTCAGGTCATTCCGGCTTCATTCGGCCCGTTTGGACCCCCCTCACGCGCGTTTACGAAGCGCGTGCATCACTTAAAATACGAATATTGAGCCATACCGCTCAAACCGCACGTCCGATTGACGTGTCGTCTGTGCGTACACGTCACGAATAATAATTAGAATGTTGCACGGTGGTTTCAGCTCAATCTTAGGTCGTCCGCTATGAATTTGACCGTTGGACGCCCGTTTTGGCCGTTTATGACACCAGAACTGCGTTGTCGGTCACCGCGGGCACACAGCACGTCCGATTGATGTGCCTTCTGCTCGACCACTTCAAAAATCACTGTCCCGTATTTGTCGTCTGATTTCAGGCTATTCCAACTTCGTTCGGCCCGTTTGGACCCCCCTCACGCGCGTTTACGAAGCGCGCGCATCACTTAAAACACGAATATTGAGTCGTACCGCGCAAACCGCACGTCCGATTGGCATTCCGTCTGCACGTACACGTCACGAATAATAATTAGAATGTTGCACGGTGGTTTTAGGTCAATCCGAGGTCGTCCGCTATGAATTTGACTATTTGACGCCCGTTTTGGCCGTTTATGACACCAGAACTGCGTTGTCGGTCACCGCGGGCACACGGAACGTCCGATTGACGTGTCGTCTGCTCGACCACTTCATAAATCACTCACCCGTTTTTTTCGTCTGATATCAGGCCATTCCGAAATCGTTCGGCCCGTTTGGACCACCCCCACGCGTGTTTACGAAGCGCGCGCATCACTTAAAACACGAATATTGAGCCGTACCGCGCAAACCGCACGTCCGATTGACGTGATGTCTATGCGTTCACGTCACGAATAATAATTAGAATGTTTCACGGTGGTTTCAGGTCAATCTGAGGTCATCCTCTATGAATTTGACCGTTTGACGCCCGTTTTGGCCGTTTATGACACCAGAACTGCATTGTCGGTCACCGCGGGCACACGGCACGTCCGATTGACGTGCCGTCTGCTCGACCACTTCATAAATCACTCACCCGTATTTGTCGTCTGATTTCAGGCCATTCCGAAATCGTTCGGCCCGTTTGGACCACCCTCACGCGCATTTACGAAGCGCGCGCATCACTTAAAACATGAATATTGAGCCGTACCACGCAAACCGCACGTCCGATTGACATTCCGTCTACGCGTACATGTCAAAAATAATAATTAGAATGTTTCACATTGGTTTTAGGTCAATCCGAGGTTGTCCGCTATGAATTTGACCATTTGACGCCCGTTTTGGCCGTTTATGACACCAGAACTGCGTTGTCGGTCACCGCAGGCACACGGAACGTCCGATTGACGTTCCGTCTACTCGACCACTTCATAAATAACTCACCCGTATTTGTCGTCTGATTTCATGCCATTCCAAAATCATTCGGCCCGTTTGGAGCACCCTCACGCGCGTTTACGAAGCGCGCGCATCACTTAAAACACGAATATTGAGCCGTACTGCGCAAACCGCATGTCCGATTGACGTGCCGTCTGCGCGTATACGTCACGAATAATAATTAGAATGTTTCACGGTGGTTTCAGGTCAATCTAAGGTCGTCCACTATGAATTTGACCGTTTGACGCCCGTTTTGGCCGTTTATGACACCAGAACTGCGTTGTCGGTCACCGCGGGCACACGGCATGTCTGATTGACGTGTCATCTACTCGACCACTTCATAAACCACTCACCCGTATTTTTCGTCTTATTTCAGGCCATTCCGAAATCGTTCGGCCCATTTGGACCACCCTCACGCGCGTTTACGAAGCGCGCGCATCACTTAAAACACGAATATTGAGCTGTACCGCGCAAACCGCACGTCCGATTGACATGTCGTCTGCGCGTACACGTCACGAATAATAATTAGAATGTTTCACGGTGGTTTCAGGTCAATCCGAGGTCGTCCGCTATGAATTTGACCATTTGACGCCCGTTTTGGCCGTTTATGACACCAGAACTGCATTGTCGGTCACCGCGGGCACACGGCACATCCGATTGATGTGTCGTCTACTCGACCACTTTATAAATAACTCACCCGTATTTGTCGTCTGATTTCAGGCCATTCTGAAATCGTTCGGCCCGTTTGGACCACCCTCACGCGCGTTTACGAAGCGCGCGCATCACTTAGAACACGAATATTGAGTCGTACCGCGCAAACCGCACGTCCGATTGATGTGCCGTCTGCGCGTACATGTCACGAATAATAATTAGAATGTTGCACGGTGGTTTCAGGTCAATCTGAGGTCGTCCGCTATGAATTTGACCGTTGGACGCCCGTTTTGGCCGTTTATGACACCAGAACTGCGTTGTCGGTCACCGCGGGTACACGGCACATCCGATTGACGTTCCGTCTGCTCAACCACTTCATAAATCACTCCGCCGTATTTTTCGTCTGATTTCAGGCCATTCCGAAATCGTTCGGCCCGTTTGGACCACCCTCACGCGCGTTTACGAAGCGCGCGCATCACTTAAAACACGAATATTGAGCCGTACCGCACAAACCGCACGTCCGATTGACGTTCCGTCCGCGCGTACACGTCACGAATAATAATTAGAATGTTTCACGGTGGTTTAAGCTCAATCTGAGGTCATCCTCTATGAATTTGACCGTTTGACGCCCGTTTTGGCCGTTTATGACACCAGAACTGCGTTGTCGGTCACCGCGGGCACAGGGCACGTCCAATTGACGTGCCGTCTGCTCGAACACTTCAGAAATCACTCACCCGTATTTTTTGTCTTATTTCATGCCATTCCGACTTCGTTCGGCCCGTTTAGACCCCCCTCACGCGCGTTTACGAAGCGCGCGCATCACTTAAAATACGAATATTAAGCCGTACCGCGCAAACCGCACGTCCGATTGACTTGCCGTCTGCGCGTACACGTCAAGAATAATAATTAGAATGTTGCACGGTGGTTTCAGCTCAATATGAGGTCGTCCACTATGAATTTGACCGTTGGACGCCCGTTTTGGCCATTTATGACACCAGAACTGCGTTGTCGGTCACCGCGGGCACACGGCACGTCCGATTGACGTGTCGTATACTCGAACACTTCATAAATCACTCTCCCATATTTTTCGTCTGATTTCAGGTCATTCCAAATTTGTTCGGCCCGTTTGGACCCCCCTCACGCGCGTTTACGAAGCGCGCGCATCACTTAAAACACGAATATTGAGTCGTACCACGCAAACCACACGTCCGATTGACGTGCCGTCTGTGCGTACACGTCACGAATAATAATTAGAATGTTTCACGGTGGTTTCAGATCAATCCGGAGATGTGGTGTGGCCGGCACCACTCAAAGTGTCCGTCTTTTGTTTCAAAAGGATGTCATTTTAAGTGAAAAGCATCAACTGACATACGGAAAACCGACCAAACGCATTCCGAATCTGTTGATAATTTATCCCAACAATCCATGGGTCATATGTGACGTGTACAAGCCAACCTGGGATGAATCTGAGTCGCGGTGTGGCCAGGATAAGTCTAAGTGACTCTCTTTTGTTTAAAATGGACACTATTTTAAGTATATACGGAAAAATGACCAAACGGATTCGGTTTCCGTTGAAACTTTAAGAGAACGATCCATGGGTCATATGTGACGTGTAAGAATCATCCCCGCCTCAATCCGACATGCGGTGCGGCTGACACCACTCAAAGTGTCCGTCTTTTGTTTCAAAAGGACGTTATTTTAAGTGAAAGGCATCAACTGACATACGGAAGAATGACCAAACGCATTCAGATTCTATCGATACTTTAGCACAACGATCCATGAGTCATATGTGACGTGTACAAGTCAACCCCATCTTAATACGAGATGCGGTGTGGCCGACACCGCTCTAACTCTGTCTCTTTTGTTTAAAATGGACATGATTATAAATGAAAAGAACAACTGGCATACGCAAAACCGACCAAACGCATTCGTAATATTTTGATAATTTATCACAACGATCCATGGGTCATATGTGACATGTACGAGCCAACCCGGGATGAATCTGAGTCGCGGTGTGGTCAGGATTAGTCTAAGTGTCACTCTTTTGTTTAAAATGGACAACATTTTAAGTACATACGGAAAGTCGACCAAACGCATTCGGTTTCCATTTAAACTTTAGGAGAACGATCCATGGGTCATATGTGACGTGTACGAATCAACCCCGCCTCAATTGGAGACGTGGTGTGGTCGGCACCACTCATAGTGTCCGTCTTTTGTTTCAAAAGGACGTCATTTTAAGTGAAAAACATCAACTGGCATACGGAAAACCGACCAAACGCATTCGGATTGTGTCGATACTTTAGCACAACGATCCATGGGTCAAATCTGACGTGTAAGAGTCAACCCCGCCTCAATATGAGGTGCGGTGTGGCCGGTATCACTTCCGGTATATCTATTTTGTTTAAAATGGACATCATTTGAGGTAAAAATATATGGTATAGAAAAAACCGATCAAATTATGAATTGAATTTCGGATTCCACATATAATTGTCATCTAAATTTTAAATTGAATTCTATATGAATTATGTACGTTTATAATTATGTTATGAATTCTAATTTAATTGTCATCTAAGTGTGGTCGGGACCACTCTAAGTGACTTTCTGTTGTTTAAAATGGACAACATTTTAAGTACATACGGAAAACTTACCAAACGCATTTGGTTTCCATTGAAACTTTGGGAGAATGATCCATGGGTTATATGTGATGTGTACGAGTCAACGCCACCTCAATCCGAGGCGTGGTGTGGCCATCACAACTCAACGTGTATGTCTTTTGTTTCAAAAGGACATCATTTTAAGTGAAAACATCAACTGACATACGGAAAACCGGCCAAACACATTCATATTGTGTTGATACATTAGGAAAATGATCCATGGGTCATTTGAGACGTGTAAGAGTCAACCCCGTCTAAATCCGAGACGCGGTGTGGCCGGTACCACTCTGACTGTGTCTCTTTTGTTTAAAATGGACAAGATTATAAGTGAAATAAACAACTGACATATGAAAAACTGACCAAACGCATTCGGAATCTATTGAAAATTTAGGAAAATGATTCATGGGTCATATGTTACGTGTACGAGTCAACCACGCCTCAATCCGAGTCGCGGTTTGGCCGAGACCACTCTAAGTGTATCTCTTTTCTTTAAAATGGACTACATTTTAAATTCATACGGAAAACCAACCAAACGCATTCTGATTGTGTTTATATTTTAGCACAAAAATCCATGGGTCATTTGTGATGTGTACGAGTTAACCCCGCCTCAATACGAGGCGCGGTGTGGCCGACACCATTCAAAGTGTCTCTCTTTTATTTAAAAAACACTTCATTTTAAGTTAAAACAACAATAGACATACGGAAAACTGACCAAACGATTTTGGAATATGTTGATACTTTAGGACAATGATCAATGAGTCATTTGTGACGTGTACGAGTTAGCCTCGCCTCAATCCGAGGCACGGTGTGACCGGTATCATTCCAGATGTATGTATTTTGTTTAAAATGGATATCATTTCTATTAAAAATATATGGTATATGAAAAACCAATCAAATTGTGAATTGAATTCCGGATTCCACATATGATTGTCATCTAAATTTTAAAATGAATTCTAAATGAATTATGTAAGTTTATAATTATGTTATGAATTCTACTTTAATTATGGATGTGTATATTTTCAGGATGCATTATATGTGTTGGTTGGTTGGTTTGCATTATTTGTATGTGTTGGTTTGTTCTCTATATGTATGAATTATATGTGTTACAGGTACAATAATTGGATTGAAAAATGAATTGAAAACGAGGGCATAATTTGATTGAAAATTGAATTGAAACCGAGGGTGAATGCCCAAAAACCAGACCTGCTGTGCAAATTGTAGGCTGCTGTGCAATTTTCACAGCAAAGCCTATGCCAACGGTTTGAAAACCGTTGGCATAGGCTCTATGTAGCTGTTTTTACCAACGGTTCAAGGAACCGTTGGTAAAAAAACCCTATCCCAACGGTTTCAAACCATTGGGATATCCTGTTGAATGGTTGTTTTTACCAACGGTTCATAGAACCGTTGGTAAAAACCTTTCCCAACGGTTTGTAAACCATTGGGAAAGAAAATTCTCTGTTGATTTCCCAACGGGCCAAACTGTTGGGAAAGGCCTTTCCCAATGGTTTGGCAGAACCGTTGGGATAGGTTGATTTTTTCTAACCTACCACAACGGTTATCTGTAAACCATTGGGAAAAGCCTTTCCCAACGGCTTACTTCCCCACGGTTTGCAGAATCGTTGGTATAACATATACCAACGGTTCTGCAGCCTTTCCCAACGGTTCTAAACCGTTGGGAAATGCTGGATTTCCAGTAGTGAACACCGTTTCAGATGTGTGAATTTTACACATTCAAGGACAATGGTTTATCAATTTCTATTGCAATATTTAATTCTGTTAATAAAACCATTTATGTGATTGTTGAACCAAATTATTATATATGTAATATATCCTTGTTATGGTTTTTTAATCCTTTTGTAAAAATGATAATAATTTATAAAACAAAACATGTTCTTTGTTATCAAACTCACTGATTAACCAAAACGGTTATCACTGAGGTTTTATATAATATTTCGACTTCCATCTATGTAAAAAAATAATCTTTTTAACCATTTAATCTCCTGTATGTTCAATAATAACATAAAAATTCAATTATGGACAATCCATTTCATCTTACATGTTTATCCAAACATGAATATAAGCGAACTGGTCATTAAAACCAAGTATGAAAATGAGCCCGAACAAAGAAATTGAAACTTATAACCAATAAAAAACTATCTTGAATGAACTTAAAATGGTATAATAAATATTTCATATATATAAGAGGTTATGTAATTTTTAATTAATAAACCTAATTTGTTTATTCAGGTCATTAATAACAATTGGAGGACACCAACAGACATAAGGTAAGGGATCCTCTCCATTTAAATCTTTATGAAGATGTCCTCAATGCTATACCATTTTATGTGTAATCCCTAATGAAGGGGTATGATTACAGAACACCCCCAAATATCCCAAATCATGTATAAGTGATTATAAACTCCTTTTCCCTCTCATCAATTTCTCATAGGTGCATCTGATACCATTCTGATAAACCGTAACAAATTCTACCCGAACCTTTTTTATTATTTCGGGTTGGCTTATCTTTCTTTATATCAAAATAAAGTTATTTTTATCTATTTAGGTACATATTATAAATTCTGTTTAGTTTTAAAAAAATCATTTATTATTACCCTTTCTTCACTCTTTTTTAGGTATACACATGTTTTTAAATGATTCCCTCTTCAGAACATTCTGATAAGCAAACCTGTTTTAAGTGAACTTCCCAAATTATTACCCAATTTTAAGTGCACTTTATCATATGTTTTAATCAAAAAATTCCCTTATAAAATATGTATTTTTATTATGAAAACCTTCTTGGTTCAATTTTGGTTTTATATAAAATATCTCCCTCTTTTATATTTTAAATGCTCTGTATTATTTTCCTTAAACCGCACAAAAATGATTTAATGCTAATGTTTCTCAAATACATTTCTTTTATTTTTTCACTTATGTTTGACCCCACATAACATTTTATATTCCTATTTTTCCTTATGGATGTCCATGTATGTTCTAATCCCTTTCTTTCATGGACACTTTCATGATACACTCATTGGTTATGCTTATATCATGATTGTTGTACCAAATATTTTCTATGGGTATTCCTATATTTATGTATGGTTGATTATGTTTGATTATTTAGGAGGAAATAATATTCATGAAAATTTTGGGATGGGTGTTCCCATATAGTGCTCTAATAAATTGAGTAAAGTTAAGTCTTATGAGATGCGATGTGAAACGGGATTGGTAGTTAGCCTTGATTCGTACTACAATGGGAAACGGGATTGGCAGTTAGCCTTGACTCATACTAAAGAAACATTTTATGATTCTACCACATTCATATGATTCCATGTTTATATGATCCCATGTTTATATGATATGTTTTTATAAGTTTCATGCTTTGGATATCATTATTTCATGCATCCTAGCTCATGTGCTTAAGATTTATTCTTATGTTCATTCCCTTACTAGGATTTTCAGCTCATCCCTTTGTTCATGTGTTCCCCAGGGTACCCTATGTAGATGTAAGGGCGTAAAGGACGTTTGGAGATTTTTATAGAGATTAAATAAAGAAGATTTTTTAGCCCCATATTTTATGTTTTGTGTACCTATTCTTCCAAGACACTAGACATGATGATTCATGTCTTGTAATCAAGTGTATAATTATGATTAAAATCATGTAATTTTATATGAAAAGGATAGGTTCTCTACAGTTGGTATCAGAGGATGGTATTGTTATTTTCAGATATTAGGAATAAAACGCCTTATTGATAACCTTAATGATTAGATTAAGTATAAGAATACATCCCTAAATTTTGGAAAGTATAGAGTAAGTGGTTTATCCAGAGAATAGATCCCTGTATGGATAAAAACAGGTAGAGGCATATCTGGCACATATTTACCAAGGAGTGAAAACTCAAACAAGGAGTTTTTGGATTGACCTAGGGTATCATAGTACACAACAACGGGTCTTTCCGCAGTCTTGGTTTGACACTCCTGGGGGATATGCTTTGGTAAATTCATAATCTTAGTAAAAACCATTGTTAAGAGAACAAAAATTATCCCATAAGAATATATGTTAGGAAATAGATCCTGAATAAAATTGATTAAGGACTAGAAACACATGTGTTAAGAAGATAAGTGTAATTTTTAAGTTATCCATTTAATGTCATTGGTTTTCCCCTTATGTCATACTCATACCCAAATTTTCTTTTATTCTAGCCAATGGTTGGTAATAGGATGAATCAGGTTAATGAACTATGTGAAGGGCAATGTGATGACTGCCAAAACGAGATCCCTGATTAGATGGGAGCTCAAGAAGGACACATCATGAGTATGCCAAAACAACAATCAAAAATCACGATTAAGAATTGGTACTTGGTTGAATTACCAATGGAGTCAAAGAAGAATATGATGAAATCTCATGAAGGTTCATCTGATAAAGGTGATAAGGGAAAGAAGACCCAATTTCCTTTGTGTAATAAGTGTGGAAAGAGGCACCAAGGGGAATGTCACAAAGGGACTCAGAGATGTTTTAATTGTGGAAATATTGGGCAAAAAGTAGCCAATTTCCATGGTAAAATTAATAATGCGGTGAATAGAAACGAAGTTACATATAAGGCATCATACATAGTTATATGTCATAAATGTGTAGAAGTTGAACATTATCCAACAAGATGCTCTATTGCAAGGGATAAGAAGCATGATGAACATCAAAAATCTCCATGATCAAGGGAGCACTAAAGGTCCTATGCTAAGGTGGAAGATGATGAATAAATTACATGTAACCACTACTTCAAAGTATTTTATGTAATAATTTATTTTAATTCATGTCCTATTAGTATATCTTTCATGTTTTCTAAAAACATTGAGTCCCCACCTGAAATGATATTATATCATTAGGGAAAACATCTATGAGTATTGTATCAAATGTTGAAGTTTATGGGAATATTTTTATTGAAAATATTATAAGTTTCATTTTGGTGGAATCTAAGGTAAAATTTAAATTTCATTTCCTATGGCTCAAGATATTTAAAAATTCATGAGAAAAACTATCTCATGCATGATCTAGAGTTGGTAGTTGTGATATTTGTATTAAAAATATAGTGGAATTAACTCTACGGGGAGAAGTGTGATATATATAATGACCTAAAGAGTCTCAAATATATATTTACATATTAGGAGCTTAATATGTTCCAGTGAATATGGATAGATCTCATCATGTATTATGACTGCTTAATCTACTTTCATCTCTGTAAGGAGAATAAGGTGGCAGATGCTCTAAGTAGAAAGGATCATGCATCTTCATCAATGATGATAATTGTAAAGGATTCGATATTATTAAATTTTAAAAGGATGGACATGGGAATCATTAAGGTAGGGAACTCATCAATCCTTTATCAAATGATTTCTCAACCATCCCTCTTGGAAAAAATAAAGGACGCTCAAGGAAAGGATGTGGAAATTATAAAAAGGGTGGAAGATGTTAAAAATGGTAAATCCTCTGAGTTCTTGATTGATTAGCAAGGAGTTGTAAGATTTGGGTCAGGATTATGTGTACCATCTAATCCAGATATAAAGAAGGAGCTTATGAATCACTCACATAGCCCATCCTTCTCTTTTCACCTAGGGAGCACAAAGTTGTATC
Organism: Viscum album; assembly: GCA_963277665.1. Lineage (NCBI taxonomy): Eukaryota > Viridiplantae > Streptophyta > Magnoliopsida > Santalales > Viscaceae > Viscum > Viscum album. The sequence continues at coordinate 74,511 of CAUJRU010002503.1, forward strand.
GAGATCTCTATGAAAACATTTT